>OMNN01029168.1:0-15513 GCA_900302755.1 Chromis chromis
CCTCACAGCTACTTCCCCCACCTTATTCATTTGGACTGCGTGGCCTTATATGGAAAATGGGTTTTGTGGTGTGAGCAGTTTGAGCCAATCAGGAGGCTCAGGGATGAGAGTGGGGGGGTGACTGTAGGAAGCTGGCAGGCCTGTCTGGGTGGGGTCTTCAGGGGGAGGGACCAGCAGAGCCGGCTAGTGTTTGAAAATGAATGATATGCTGCCCAAGTTGTAGACCCGGCGGTCGGTTGGAGTATTTGTGTGTGTTTAGCGGCAAACTGAAGCCACAGCATTTATAGAGAGGGAAGAGGAAGAGCGGACCATCTCAGAGAAAACCTGTTTAACACAACCTGGAAAGAGAATTAATTTCCAGAGATGCAATGTGAGTATCAAAGCTGAATTTATTTTTTTATTCCATGTAACTAGGAGGTATTCCTTTTACCATGAACTCCAGCTTTCACTGACCTGACATATCAGGTTTGGGAAGAAATTAGCTGATGATGATCCCTGAGAAAACCAGTGGCGAATATGTTTATTTCCTGTATGATACTTAGCTTTTATTTGAATTAAGATGAATCGTGTCCTCAGGTTTGATGCTAAAGTATGACTCATGGGCTAGTATTTGTTTGCTGACAGTAATTTCACTGTGAGGAATCAATGAATCTCACTTTAACTTGATTTGATTTCAGGGTTGGTGGAATAATGCACTATATTAAGTCTGTACATTTAAAAAGCGGTTGCAGTGTCTACCTCTAGACTACATGCGTAGACCCTGGTGCCTTGATAAAAGGGTGTAGCCCAAGCAGCAGATCTGTGTGAACTGTTTTTGCTAATGTTAAAGAAATACCTTTAAAAGCATCAGCCCCATCTTTTAAAAAGCCTGAACCTGCTTACAAATATTTGCAATTGGAACAAGAATGGTGATGCTGAGGATTACGCCCAGTCGTAAACTGCTCCACTGGGTGCTTCTGGGAGGAGGCAGCTGGCTGAAGGTGGAGATCATGCAGGACATTGATTCATAATAGTTCAGTGTATTTTGCATTTCAAGCAGCGACATTAGGTCCCAGACAGTCAAGTTGAGGTGGTTGTTATCTTGGACAAAGAGAGACAAAGCATGAGAAAAGAGACAACATTGAAGGGAGGGGTGGGGTTTTTCTTTTCGGTTTGACAGGGGATTAACCTAACCGAAGTTTGCAGGCATGGTGGTATTGTACTGGGGAGAGTCCCTAGTCCCCCTCCTTTTTTCAGACAACACATTTGGCTCCTTCGCTATTAATCAGTGATGATACATAAGAGGTTTAAATGTTTAGCGCTATCTTCCCAACTGCATTTCTTCTTCTGAAGGGAACAGCTGTTGCTATGACTGACTGCTCTACAGTCATAATCCTGATTGCATGAATGCAGTATCTCTGTAGTGATGTCAGTTTGCGCAGTGGTGCTAAATCCATCAGATAATTCATCCTTGGCTTTGGCTCTGCTGCGCTATCACAAGAAAACGAGCCTCCTGTCTTTCTTGATTAAAAGAAATCCCCAAAAAGTTGATAGAGTTGAAAGCAATTCATTAAACGATTAATCAATAAGCAGCTACTTTGATAACTGAGCAACTGTTTCAGGCATTTTACATGGCAAACAGAGGATTTGTTGCTTTTGGTTGACCAAAAACAAAACAAGATAATTTGACGATGACACCTTGGGCCTTGGTAAGATGGGACAACATTCTTTCCCAGTTTTTGGCATTAAAGGATTCACTATGAAGATATTTGTCACTTGCAGCCTTGTAGAGTTGAAACTAGTCAATTAATCAGTCATTTTGTTACACTGGAATTTAAGATTGATTTAATTTAAGATGTTGAACAAAACGACGTCACCTTGGTTTCTGGGACACTGTGATGGGCACTGGTCGTTATTTCTGACCTTTCTTGGATGAAACCATTGATTGGTAGGTTAATCTATGCTAGAAATAATCATTAGTTGCTGCCTTACTTCTGGATTTTGGTTTTACTTTTGATTGTTCAGAGGATCAGTTGGAGGGGAAGCCCACAAACATATCCCATTTTAGAAAACCTCTACATTGGAAAATATAGAAACTGAAAGTGATACTTTACCAGGCAGATTTAGGCAGATTGTGGGTCAATAACACTGTTCCCCTTGATGATCAGTAATTGGTGTTGTAAGGCCCTTTTCTTTGAAGCAGTAGGGAGGTTGTGAACACTGGAGCTTAATGAGAATCATGCATCACAAGCTTTAGTGTGTGATGTAAATGTGAAGAGCTCATGTGAGGATGGCTCATCAGGAGAAAGTGTTAGATAGGAACAAGGAGGAATAAATGGAAGGCAAGTAAGAAATAGCCTTGGGGCTTTTCCCAGTCTGATGTTTTTAGCCTAAACATCTCATGTTACAGACTTGCTGGGTTCACAAGTGACCAAGCCTTTTTTTAAGATCATCGGCACGCCTCAAACTCTTCCCATCCCAAGACCACAACAATGACAGATTGAAGAAATAAGAGGAGGGGTGATGTTTAATGTCTGAATAAGCAGAGCTGAGGCCTGCCTGCCTCCACCCTCAACTTATCTTCCATTTAGCCCAGTTTTAAAAAACCACATCCACCCACAGCTGTGTTTTTTAGGAATCGGCAGCTGCACTGGAAGGAAGAGGTAAAATAAAATTGGTCCAGAGGGACCTTTAGGCCTCCAGGGGAATTAAACTTAAGCCTCCTCAGGGTCAGCTGGTCGCTACATGACAATGGTAGACTTGATTTCGTTTCAGAGCAGCAGTGACGATGGTTGGGTAGCACTTTGAAGTGATGGCTGCTGAGTCCAGAAATGTAGGAATGCTTGCAATTTCATGACCACCACTTTAGATAAAATCACACATGAAATACTCCCTTTAAAACCTGTTTTTGTAATTACACAGTGGAAGTTCTGGTTGGCAAATATGTGCCAAACTCTAAAGCTTCATGGAAAGTATTTATGTTCCTGCTCTCTGACCTCTCTGGAGCCTGTTTCTTTCCACTTGCCCAAGCCCAATTGTCCCTGACAGGCGAGCCATGATAGGCTGCTGTCACAACAGACAGACGAAGCTACTGGTATGTGTTTTCAGCCCCCTTAAATAAACAGTTTAGACCTGTGATTTATCAAAGAGGGGGGTCCCAACCAGGCAACAACAGTGGCTTCTATGAGAGAGAGGTTCCTATGATGAGGTAATGGCAAAGGCAGGAAAGGATTCTCCCTCCAACAATTCTGAAATGTAACGATAGCACGCTTTAACATGCTGCCTGGCATGTAAATGACATGTAAAACCAGGCTGTGTTGGTCCATCCTCCACTGTCCCACTTGGCGTTGCCATTTTGTTTTAGCTGTATATCTCAAAATTCGTTGGCATAATCAGATTTCCCTTTATCTCCATGGCTTTCATTGGATTTTGATGGGATTGAGCTTTTTAATAGGTCTGTGTTGACCAAGCACAGCAAAGAACGTCAGTCCATTATTTGTAGACAGACAATGTTATCTGTAGCGTTGCCAGCTAGGCTCCATATGTTCCTCACACCGTTGCTATACAATCACATTTTGTCAACAGGACAATATTTGTTTAACAGCACATAAAGCCATCCATAAAGGTGCTGTCGAGTCATTTCCTTCCAGCGTTTTGAGCACTTTAAACTTTTCTGTGTTCATTCAGCAGAGCTCAGTCTCAATATTGTGATCAATACTTAGAGTTATTTAAATTTCTAAATGATTGATTTTTACTCTGTCACCTGAACACGAACCAAAAACGGATTGATGTGCGAACATAACTCCGACTACAACTGTTAGAATATGTAGTGTGACCCGGTGCTAACAACACTCAGATGTGACTTTTGTGAGTGCGACACGCCGCTGACAGTCACACATTGATGCTGGTTTTACTGTGTAGCAATTAGACGGAAAGGGTTTTGGCTTTTGTTAGTCAAGAGGATTCTTCTCAGTCCAGGATGAACTTTACTCCAAGACATTGTATATTGGGGGCAGTGGTGGCCTAGTGGTTTGTGAAGCCTGGTGGGTCGCCGGTTCGAGTCCCTGGACTGGCAAGAGGTTGAGGTGGGAAAGTGAGAGCGACCGCTTGTCCCAGTCACCACCACTGTAGGTCCTTGAGCAAGGCCCTTAACCCATGACTGCTCCCCGGGTGCTGCACCGCGGCAGCCCACTGCTCCTAGTATGTATAGTTAAGGTTAACTTTGAATAGGATGGGTCAAATGCAGAGAAGGAATTTCCCCAAGGGGGATCAATAAAGGTTAGATTATTATTATTATTATTATTATCATTATTATTATTATCTAGTAAAGACAGTCACATACTAAATGGATGTGCCTAAAAACCTTTATATTTGACGTCATGTTCGTCAGGTAATAGTTAAGCATGTGAAGATCAGCACAGAGGCTCGTACATGTCTTGAAGTCTATACATGATCTGAATACCAAATTGTTTACAGCATTTCCAAGACAAATCTCCACTATGCAAATCAGTCCAGTAGTAGAATGTAGAATCTTGTAGTAGAATTAAATACATCAATAGAAAATGGCTTCTTAAACAAAATTACTTTCTGTTCTGCCTCCTGGGGACATTTTAGGGGGTTTGATTCCGACATTTTACAACCTAAAAATGAACTGATAATGAAACCAAACACCAGGAGACTAGCAGTGCGGCACATCAATAACCCAACTTACTGCATTAATGAAATGACTCACCGAGACAAGATTTTAACATCACAAGAAAGGTGTGTGTCCTCATTTAAACCCTGAGGAGGTTTTTCTTAATGTGGTTTTACTCTCGTGACAATGCACCTGATGCAATTTTGGGAAGTTGCTTGTATGTACCCCTCTGAGTCACCGTCTGAAGCACTTTTCTGGCTGTGGATGTTTTACGTCAAATACAGCTAACAAGCCCTGATGCTGCTCTCTTTCAGTGACCGTGTGCGAGCCCGCCGCCATGTCTGAAGCCGCGGTGATGGAGCCTCCTCGAGCGGGCGGCTTCCTGGAGTCGTCCTGTGGTGCAGGAGACAGTGCAGCCTCCCTCGATGACGGCATTGTGGACACAGCGAAGTAGGTTTCACATGAGCAAACTGTACTAAATACTGCATGGTTTTACCTCTGCAGGCCTCTTAAAATAATTGAAGTGCTCGCAGATCAGAGATAGGTGGCCTTTGGTGGCAGCTTGTGAGTTGACTTTGTGTTGTTTTTGCCACAGAGCAAAAAGGCTGTGAGCATCCAATGTTGTCAGAGATTGTGATAATAGTATTATAATATTAGGTAGTTGGTAATGCTTTTGCATAAGTGTAGCATCACTGTCTTTAATTTAGATTTGACTCTGAGTTTACTGAATAGAACAGCTAACTTTACTAACCATGTTATGTCACCAGGACTCAGTAGTTCTTCTGTACTATCTGTAACATTCACTTTCATTAACCATTGACACTTTAATGATATAACTACTATTTTAAATGTGTTATTGTTAGACCTACAGTTGAGATGAAGGCATAATATGTGCTGTAAGGATGATGAGAGCCTCCATTTTCTCAGTGCAGCGTCATGTGTTGCGCCTCTGGATATTCCCCAGGATGTCACACATTACAGTCCCTCTGGGAATCTGCTCACCTGTGTGAAGTGACATGTTTTTTTCCCTTTCTTTTCGTTAGTGAGTCCTCAGAGGAAGAGTCCACAGGGGAAAGGGAGGAGGAGGTTGGTGCCCCCAACGCAGCCACCAGCAGCACCAAGACTACAGAGGCCCCTGCTGAGCAGAGCTCAAACACACAAATGGGTGAGGCCTGAGGTCGATTGTGTTTACTCTTTCTTGGCCCCTCCCTTAACTCTAACATTTGTGAGGGTGGTGCAGCCGGATTTAAATTATGATAAGAAATATACAGACATACAATTAGAGTACATTGTCAGGTTGGATCCAGTTGCTGTGCTTTGCTCTAGTCGCTGACGTCAGCTTTTGTGATGGTGCTTTATCTCTGAACGTTTTTCCTCAGGAAGCAGACCAAACTGAAATGAGTGAACTCCACATTCTTTGGCAGAACAAACTTCACTTCCTCTTTCCTGCCTTTAAACTCCATTTTGACATTCCTTCCGGCCTTAGTCACTAAGAAAAAAAGTACTTTCTCCATAACATTTGTTAACATTATGAAAAGTAGATTGCAGTCTTCTTCATAACATTTTTTTTAAGATTTATTTTTGGCCTTTTATGCCTTTATTGGATAGGACAGTGGATAGAGTCAGAAACGGGAGAGAGTGGGGAAGGACATGCGGTAAATGCCCGAGGTCGGAATCGAACCCGGGACAGCCGCTACTTCTCTGCACTTGGGTCACGCGACATAACCATTAGGCTGAAAAGTGTGTCTCGCACTATGATTCAAAGTTAAATGACAGTAATTACATAAAACAAACTTTAGTAATTATCATTAAAAAATCAGGTCTGTAATAAATCTGGTAAACAGATTTTTATGTTAGTTTATTTTTATAAGAATATTTTTTTCTTTTTTTCATCGACAAGACTGAATTACGGAGTGAAATATAAATTTGTTGCAGTATTTATGTACATATTTACTGCAGGTAGAGTTCTCCATGGTAGCATATTCACCATCCTTGCCCTTCAACGGCTCCATGTACTGATAACCAGCTGTGTGTCATAAATCCACTATATGACACCATCATATATTTAAATTGTCCTGCTGGCAGTTGGGTCAATAACGTGTCTTTCTTTCTGACTGTAAAAATAAAACAGGGATGCGTAATGATTGTTAACATCTCCGGGGGTTTTGTTTTCATAGCTTGGGTTGTTGTCACTAAAGTAATTGCTGAGATCTCTGATAAAAGTAGGTTCAACGGGACGAAAAGACAAAGCTGTAAGATGATCAAACAGACTGTAACCAAGCAGATTATCTAAACCAATCCCTTGGACAATCGCTGTTTGTTTCCTCTTCTAATTAAGTTTGACAGCGAGGTTTGCGTACAACCTGTATGATCATCTGACTGTTCATTTTCTACATACTGTATCTCAGGAATGACTTTTCAGAACAGGTGGCCTGAGTTAGAAAATAAAGCCTTATGTTGTAATAAATCAACATTTTGAAATACTTATACAATATACTCTTAGATGTCGATTGGGTCATTGAGCAGATATTATCTGTTCTTTAAAATACATGTTTCTTAATGTACTCCCTTTATTATTTATTTATATTTTTATTTACAATTGTAATAATAATAATGATAACTCCTTTTTTATTTTGTGTACTTTTCAAGCCCTTGAAATACAGTTACCATAACAAATCAAAGTTTCTCTTCGGTCATTGATTGAAATTTTAAAAACGTATCTCTGTGATTAATTAACATAATCCCATCTTGCTGAATTCAACCATACGAGTTTAAACTGGAAACCAGTTCAGGAAGCCTTCAGCCTGCAGGCACCCTGCTGGTATTGGATTTGTTATGTTTACATCCTGTCTAAATATGTGTTTTTGAAACTGGGCTACCTACACTGCAGTTTCAAAGTGGTAATTAGTTCACAATATTTGTGAGCTAATATTGACTTTTCTGTTTTAGAGAACGCTGCATCCAGCCAACCTGAAATAATGGCTTACTGTTGCTCATTCGGGCCTCGCTGTGTATCCTGTGAGCCCAGCTCTGTGGCCAATGGCTTGGATTAGTTTCGCTCATTTGCTTGGTGACCTGTGCTTGTTTGTAGCTTTACAAAGTGCCAGTGGGTCTCCCTTCTAAAGCCACAAATGCACCATGTCTACTGCAGCTCACATTGGGATTAGAGAAACGGGAGACTGCAGCAGTAAATGTGGTTCTTCATGTTATCTTGGAAACAAGAGTGAAAGGATCCATCAAGGAGGCTTTTTGACAAACCTCTGTTCATTTCTCTGAATGTTATTTCACATGTTCCAGTGAATGCCCAGCGCCCAGACTCCCTGTCGTTGCCAGCAGCAGCAGAGACTCGTCTGTGGACATCACAGCGTGATGCAGAGGTGAAGCTGAGGATGGGCGACTCTGGTCTGGCTGCTGAGACCCCTTTGACAGTCAACCAGATGTTCACCTCAGCGGTGGAGCGTTTTGGCACCTACACAGCTTTGAGCTGGAAGGAGGGCGAGCAGCAGAAAAGCCTGGACTACAAAGATTACTACCAGGCCTGTCGCACCGCTGCCAAGAGCTTCCTAAAGGTAGTTTTTGACTATTAAGTAAACCTCTTTGTTTGTCAAAGTGTGATTGATTTGATGATGTGTGAGACTAAGAACAATTAGTCTATTGACTGATTGGTTGAGGGACAGATAAGGAATAGTTTCACACTATTTATGACTTCTCCGATGCCTGAAGTGGGTGCTTTTCTGTGTTTTATTTTATTATAGACAGAATATCTTTGGGTTTTGGACTCTTGGTCAGACAAAACAAGACACTTAAATGCAAAACATTTGGCTCTGGGAAATTTGTATAAACATTTTTCACAATTTTCTCATGCTGTATACAACTCATCAAAAAAAAATCAAATCTGCAGATGAATCAATATTGAAAAAACACAACTGTTGCTTGTAGCCCTAACAAACAGTAGACTGGTGGGTAAACAGTTTCTGAGACAACAGATCATATTTCATTCTGAGCAGTATGTAAGTGTATTTTTCCACATGCGGTAAACCAACTGCTTAACAGTTCAACATTTGCTAGTATAAATATGGAAAAATGTAGCACAAGATGTTGCTCAATCAGAGAAATTCCACTTACTAGCCTCAGTAAAAAAATACAGAAAGTTGTCTGTAAATCTTTTACAGAAGCGTTTGTGTCTATCCACTCGCCCTGAGCACAATTCTCCTTCAGTATCAAAGCTTTTCTGTTTGGTTTTAAACAATCGACTTCAGTTGTCATTGTGTTAAAGTCTTGTGTGGATTTGATTTTACGCCAAGTCAGTCTAGACAACGCAGCACGAAGGAGCTGAGAAGTCATCTAGGCAGGGAGGCAGCACAGGACAGGCCTCCGCTGTTCGTACAGGACAGAGCACGTTATTCTTTGTTGTGAAACTCTACACTGTTAGTCAGCATGGAGTGTGGTTCCCGTACAGACACTTACATAGTCATACCTACACATTTCTCTAAAGAGTGTACTTGTCTTTCTGCAGCTCGGCTTGCAGCGCTACCACGGTGTCGGGATCCTGGGCTTCAACTCTGCTGAGTGGTTCATCTCGGACATTGGCGCCATTTTGGCAGGGTGAGCTTCCTCTTCTTCATCTATGAATTTACATGTGACAGTTGATGGTGAACTCAGTGTGCTCTCGCTGAGAGTTTCATTAAGATCTCTATGTATGTACAGTATGTGTGTGTCATTGCGTGGACACGTGCATATTTGCATGTCTTCCATACCTGAGTGATGCAGTTTTAAGACTTGAGTTACGAGCGTGCCAGAACACAACCTCGGCTGTCATTCAGTTCTGCACATAGCCTCTTAGGTCAAAGACATCTTGACTGATTGATTGATTGATTGATTGATTGATTGATTGATTGATTGATTGATTGATTCATAGATTACAGCAGTGTGCCTAGCAGGGGGAGGACTGTAGTGGTGGAAACAAAGTAACTAAGTACTTATACTCAAGTACTGTACTTAAGTACAGTTTTGAGGCACTTTGCTTAAAGAAATGTATACACGTATGTGCATGCATGTTTTATATTTAAATACAGATCTAATGATACTTTTGCTAATCTTTAATAAAATACAGTACAAAACCCCTTGTCTGTTGTTAGCAGTTAACCTCTCATATGGTTTCATTTAGATAAGTATTTGAGGCTAAGTCAGGTCAAATACGACAGAGAAAACTGATGAAATAGAGATAAACTTTGTAAACATGACTTAAAATTCTTGTCTCAGATATGAGTTCTTCTTCCTGTAATCATTTCACAATCTTTATTATTTATCTTGTAACCTTTTTAAGTGTTCTGAGCTGTAATCAGGTAACCACTGAACTAAACTACCCGACTGTATACAGCACTTAACCCCTCATGACCTACCATCGAACAAGTCCGCCAGAGCATATCTTTAAATTTTTACATGCTGTACTGCCATTTTTTTTTAGAGCATTTTAATTTGCTATACATCAATACAACCCTTATATCCCAAATATAATACGTATAGACTTATGTCCAGACTAACTAAATAAATTGCTAAAAAAAAAAAAAAGTGCAATAAACCATGAAAAAAGTTAAATCGTTATAACTTTGAAATCATATTTTTACATATACAATCAGACCTAACTATATACAGAAAGAACCAATGAGAAAGACAACATGTACATCAAAGTAAACTATATATATATATATATAGATATATATACACTATATACATCAATGGTGCAATCAAAGTTCAAAGTCGAACGTTACACTTCAATAGCACCAGTGGAGCTGTGATAGGGCTTGTGACAAATTCCTGTCCTAACGCACCGAAAGGACCTAACAACTTGCATAATGAGGCGAGGTGCAACACTCACCCAGCAGACTGGAGTTTCAATAGTGTTAATGGATCCTGAAGAGTATAAAAATCTGGAACTTCCAACCAGTCAGTTTAGAACTGATGAAGCCTCTTGGATGAAATGTCTTCGACAAACTCAAGCAAGTCCAGATGCTACGATTGAAACTACAAGGATAACCACGACCTGGATGACTGAGAACCTTCACAGACAACATTGTGTTTTATATAATAATTTGGGCAAATCACACTGTTTGAGAGTCTCTAAATTCTTCATGGCTTCATTAAATACACTAAAGTTATTAAAAAAAACAGTTTATTTTGAAGGGGTCAGCTGGGACAGATGTTCAGTAACTTCACTGCTTTATATTGCCATAAACTGTCATATGTCAGATCTTCTAAAGTTAAACAGATGAAACATTCAGCACGCCTGCCACTTTGTAATCAGCGAATAGTTTCATCAAAGTCCGGCTGGTTTCTCAGACTGGCTGCAGTCGGACGTCTCGATCATCCTGTTTGTGAGAGTCAGCAGTGACCAGCATGCTGAAATGACACATTGACAAAACGCCAGCCACTATGCACTCCTCCATTTGCTCTATGAATAACCCAGCTTTAGGAGGCATGACTCGACCGGGGTAATATATGCATTAAAACTCTCGCAAAGAAATCACAGGATCCGCTAGCGCTGGGAACAGTGGGTTGCCATAGAAATTACAAGTGCTGGAGTTTCCCCTAGCAACAGTGGATTGAAAATAGACTGAATGTTGTCCAGCAGGTCCGTGGCTGTAGGCTACAAGACTGGGTTTTTGTTTATATAAGTGCCTATTTGATTGTAGTGACCTTTTTACCAGTTAGATGTAAGAATGTGGGAAGTCTGGTGAGGCTGAGTTGATAGTTTTACTACAAGTTGTGTGCCAGAGACTCGCCAGCATTGTGGAAAGTTGTGCAACGCTGCATGGACAGAGTTATTCAGCCCCTGTGTCAGCACCTCTCATAATGTCCCTCAGCTGTATCGCTGGTTAAATTGGAATCACTGACATTTCTAGGCCAGCGTTATGGGTCATTTCTATTTGCTGCAAAGTCGCAACATCTATTTGCAAGACATCTGCCACCGCTGGCAGTTGTGACACAAACTCTTCATCCATGGAGGCAGTCGCTTAAAGAGTGGATTAAGTTGTGTAACAGAGGTAAGCTTGTAGAGGACAGTTGTTAGATGTTTGCAATGTGGCGCAGTGTCTTATTAATACGGACCAAAGCCAGCAATGGGAACGATTTGATAACAGAGGCTTCACAACCAGAGCAAATATGTTGGTGGGTTTGTAAAATACACCATGACCAGATTTTCTTGACAGTTCTTTGCAGATGTTTATTTTATTCCTCTATTGTTGGTTGTAGGGCTACATGCTATTATAAAAAGGCATTGCGATATTTAGTTTTTCTGCGATATAAAAGAATACAGACATTTTCACCAAAAGACTTGCATAACTCTATTTGGTAAAAAGTAATCTTCCTGAATAATTGCGATGATTTTGTAGGTTTCAAGTATGGTGGCCCAGAAGGGTCAACGCAACTGCAAAAGCCACAACGCAACTGCAAAAACCACAACACAACCACAAAAGCCAAAACACAACTGCAAAAGCCAAACACAAAAGCCAAAACACAACCGCAAAAGCCACAACACAAAAGCCACAACACAACAGCAAAAGCCAGAACACAATTGCCAACAAAAGTTGGCTGCCACATTTTGACAGGCAGTTTAACAAAAGCATCTCAGGCTGCAACTAATGATTATTTTCATTAATCTGTTAAAATAATGACTTTTGTCTATAAAATGTCAGCGTGAAAAATGCAAGTTTTTTTCACAGCCAGAAATAAAATTCAACTTAGCTTTGTCCCTTTGGGGTTTTTCTTTCAATGAAATAATCATGAGTTGTAGCCACAAAGTCGAGGGTTTAGCATTTAATACATGTCTGAAAACACAGGTGTTTGCATGAATTCATGGACAGCCTGAAGGTTGTATGCCTGTTTTGGCACTGTTACACAGTTTTACAAAACCAACTTCAGTGTCTCTGGTTTCGTAATGACTAAAATTCATCAACTGCCCTCCCTTGTAAGAGATATTGATTTGTTGCCACAACACAATTCCTTCACAGGCTGTGATTCTGTGTCCTGACTGTTAAAATGTTAAAATGCATGTTCTGAAGCATTACTCCCTTTGTAAGCATGTTAAATTCAACTATAAGTAGGCTGATAAGAGGCTCTTTCTGCTATTACTACTCTCAATTAATTGAGTTATTCTTGGAAAAGCTTGCTGAGCTAAAGAGTCTTTCATATGCTGTGACAGTTAATGAGAGCCTGTCAGGAAAAACATACAATCTAATGATGCCTGCCGTCAGTGCCTTATGCTAATGACATGCTGAGTGTGAATAAAGCATGACTTGAGTTATGAATGCATCACACGTCCAAGGTTCCTCTGGGAAACTGTGCACAGGTGTGTCAATTATCAAAGTGTGTGTCATGCAATTAGAGCGTTTTATACCGGCAGTCACTCCTGTGGAGGTGTGAGCGTCTTAAAACTAACTTGTTGACATAATTGGACATCATAAAACATCCTGCTGCTGCTGCTGGATATTTTTCCTTTTCTTTATCAGTGTGAGGAAGCAGGACGGTATAAATTCAGCTTCCAGCTCAGCCAGCCTTTGCAGCCTGTGATGGGGAGTTTCACGCTGTCAGCCAACGGTCACGATCCGCTGGAGAACAGCAGCCGCTCGCTTTCGCCTGGACAACTGCACTTGACAGACATCATCTCTTCTGATCTCAGATCAGAGCACTTCGTGTTGCTGCTTCTCAGTGGCTGGCAGGCACTTTACTCACTCAGCCAGAGTGGGGAACATTTTACTGGCACTAAACTCAACCTTTCTGTCATTATTCTGCTTGATCCAGGTCTGATTAACGCTGAGTGGAAGGAAAACAGCCAGTAATTTGTTCATAATGTGAACATTTAAAAAAAAAAAAAAAAAACCTTAGCCAGGCAAAAACTTTACACAACAAACACCAGTGGATAGGATTAAAATAATAAAAGCACCATATCAAGCCTTATCCATTTAGAGAAGGACAGAAAATACTAGAGGGTAAAACTATGAAGACGGGTAAACATAATAATAGTAAGAATAATAACAGTGGTTATAGTAGAATACTTGATGAAGCACTTCTTCATCAGCATCACACCTTCTGCTGTAGTGGGAGATAACTGATGGGAAACTATGAAACTGTCATTCAAGCATCAAATATGGCACGTGTATTACTTCTAGGCCACCCATTTAGAAAATAAAACCATTAACCAAGTGAAATTTCTATTCTTAAATATCTTTTAATTTTGGTTTCCAATTTTTATGATATTAACATTGTTTCAACCATTTTTGACACCTTACAGTTAACAGAAACTATGAACCTTCTAAATACAGTAAAATCTTGTTAATTCGCTTGGCGGAGGTAATAAAAAGGTTGGCCTACAGCTAGCTATTAAGTTATTGTGTTACAATATGCAAATTTGTATTTTACGTGCTACATTTCATATATTTTGACACCAAAACCAAGCAAGTTGCTCTACAAGATCATGCAGTGTGAAAATACATGAGTTTGCATGTCAGAAATGGCCGCTCTTTTATGAAAAATCACCCTATTGCTGGACAAACAGGATAATTTTGATGTTTATTTTCAGTTATCTGCTGGAAGTAGCTCCATAATAGCAGCTCCTTAAATCTAAGACACTGACAGGCAGTAACATTCGGGGGTAAACAGGTCAGCTGCAGGAAAACTTCCACTCATGACAGAATGACAGAATGTCAGCCAGTAATTAGCACCGAAAACAAAGCTGTGACACGTTATTAAAGCCACACAAATGACTTGTCATCCTGAAGAACATAAATACAAGCAGATATGTCAAGGGTTTTGTTTTTCAGACTGTAACTTACATTAATCACTATGATTAGCTCATTAGTATCGAGATTTGGCTGCAGATTTATGGTTCATCGCCTTTAAGAAATGTGTGCTGTTTAGGAGCTTTTTCCATGTCTGGGCCAGCTTTTTCCCAAAACTGACTGCTAACTTGTAATCGATGAATCTTGACGGATGATCCCACTTTTCTGCAGCGGAATGAAGCGCAGCACCTTTTAAAGAATGTTTAGTTTCTCTTTTAATAAAATAAAGTCACCTCAGTGACCTTGTCTTCGAGGCAAAGAGCTTGATTGATCACTCTGCAGCTGATCTGAGTCTCAGAATTCCTGTTGCTACGTGTATCATCACAAAAGTTGCAATGGATGAAAGTAATCAGTGACCCTTGTTTTAGATCAGAGTCATTTCATTTTTAGTTTCTGCTATGACAGAATCCCAATCTGATACCATTTTACAGATATTTGCTGTTTATTAAAAAATGATATATATTAAGGACAGAAAATGGTAAATCATTTTATTGTTATTTTACACACGTTCCCCCTAATAGTGCAGCAGATGAGTGAAACTATCTTTCAAAATGTGATACAAGCATCAAACTTGGCACAAATACTCCTTAGGGCAGGGGTGGGCAATCCTGGTCCTCGAGGGCCACTATCCTGCATGTTTTAGATGTTTCCCTCTTCCAACACACCTGATTCAAATGATCAGCTCATCATCAAGCTCTGCAGAAGCCTGATAACGATCCTGATTATTTGAATCAGCTGCGTTGGAATAGGGAAACATCTAAAACATGAAGGATAGTGGCCCTCGAGGACCAGGATTGCCCACCCCTGCCTTAGGGGTTATGTTTTTGAAAAAATAAGCTGGCCACCTGAAATTCCAGATTTCATTTTTTGCGTATAAATTGCCTATTTTACCACAGATTCTCACTACAGTAACCGATTTAGTTGATCTTGGTGTTAAAAAGTAGGTTCTCAAGTATGAGGAATCCAAAAATACAACTCTAAGGTCTCTTTGGAGCTTCTTTCTACCATTTCTAGCCCAAAACTGTGAAAAATTAGCAGGGAATATGGCATCTGCAATGATAT
>OMNN01029169.1:0-12978 GCA_900302755.1 Chromis chromis
TGCAGATATTTTCCTACTTACCTGCTATCTGCTCCCTGTAAACACTGCCTGCAGTTCAACTGAAAAGGCCCTGAATTTTTGCCATGTGACTGTTGATCTCAGCTGAGTCTGTCATGGCTTGATTGTTAGCACCATCGCCTCACAGCTAGACCGCGTCCCGGTTAGTGAGTAGTTAAGGATGGGTTGGAAAGGTGAAAACCCAATAATTTTTTCTGCTTTTACAGTTTCTGGCAGATAGTTGGTGTAATTTTGGTGAGTTTAAAAAAAAAAACATACCTTTCAAAACCCTTGGTGGATTTTGGGGTTCAGAGGGTTAAAGGCATGAAAGAATTATTATCAAGGAAAAAAACTTCCAAATAGAAAACTTTGATATACTGAGATGATTTTTGGTTTAATCAGTGACCAGAGGTTGGGGTGGGAAAGTGAGAGCGACCGCTTGTCCTAGTCACCACCACTGTGGGCCCTTGAGCAAGGCCCTTAACCCGACTGCTCCCTGGGCGCTACACTGTGGCAGTCCACTGCTCCTAGTATGTTTAGTTAAGGTTAACTTTGAATAGGATGGGTCAAATGCAGAGAAGGAATTTCCCCAAGGGGATCAATAAAGGTTAGATTATTATAGATTATATTATATTATATTGGTTCCTTCTCTGACATGGAATACCTTCATCCTGCTGAGCCTCCCAGAAAGGTCACATTAGGCCAGCAAGCTGTTTTGAGGCCTTTACACTTGACAGAAGTTTTCAATAAATCCTGGCAGAAAATCCGTTGCAACATTTGTAGCAACACAAAGTTTAAATGAGACAGTGAGGCCTGCCACAGAATATTAGATTTCTGAAGCCGCTGTCTGAAACTCCTGGTGCACACAGGAGCACCTATATTTAATCAATATTTTCTTGGACTCTTTGTGTTTTACTTGGCAATCATGTCACTTCATAATTCTTGCCAAAGTGAGGGTGGAACTGATTTATTTGGAGCATCTGTCGGCCCCGTTGGACTGCGAGGCAGCCGTGCAACTGAAAAAGCAACACATTCGTCAGTCCAGAGTGAAGCAATTGATTCGATGTTGTCCAAAAATCGTTATCAATTATTATAATGCGTAAAGAGGCCCGAGTTAGGAGCCACTGCAGAATCAGTCTGCATCATATATCCTCTCACTGCTCGGAAAGAAACTTGTCAAATGTTTATTTTAGCAGCAATTAGGTTTGTTTAGTTATGTTACAAGGGGAATCTCTCCTTCCGGCGGGTAACGCTGAGACCTTCCACCATAGAGGCCCACATGCTAACCTCTGCCCAGATCAGGTATTTTTCTGTCCTCTGGAGGGACTCAGACGAGATTTGAGGCGCTGTAATGTGATATATGGTTTGCGGTTGGGCTGTGTGTGTGTACGTGTGTGTTTGGGTGGTGGTCAGGGGGGTAAATCCGACTGTGTGCATATGTCCATTAGTGTATTTGCGTGTGTGTTTGAATGTGTACAGACGTGAAGTGGGAACTGAAGCGAAAGTATGTGTGTGTGTGTGTGAGACTTGTTCCAGTGGCCAAACACTGCTCCCATAGAGGTGTCTTCTAAGACGCGCTGCTGATCCCCGGCCAGACCGCTGCTTCCTGAGGCCTGCGTGGATGAAAAATATCCCCAGTGCGTGAGCGCGCACACAAACACACAAATCTTTGGAAAGCCCACTTGCCTGCCTGGAAAACCCTGGAATCCTGGGGGACTGGATTCCCTCAGAAAACACACACTATTCCTCTTACAGTGTGGGCAGTGTGTTACTTGGAATCAACTTGCCCAGGAAGACAAGGAAGCCTTGGGCAGATAATTCTTGCACTCTTTCATTGAGAACCCTCTCCAGAGGCATACCCCCCTCTGTTCTCAGATGTCCCACTTGAACCTTAGATTGAAGCAGTAAGAAGTAGAAGAAGAGCAGTGAAAGACTCCCCTCAAGCCTGTCTTTGCTGTTTGCCTTTCATCTCCAAGCTTGCAAGTTCCTGCGGTTCAGAGCGGCGCTCAAAATAGAGCCGAACGTGTCAGCCCGCGATGTGTGTTTGCCCATTAAGGCCAAGAGTCGGCCTGTCAAGCTTTCAGTTGTCCTCGGCGTTCGGCGAGACGACGGAACACATCTTTATAGCTATTACGGGAGGAGGGCGAGGTCGGAGAGGTGTTTCTTTGCATGTCAGTCAGCAAAAGTGTGTGTGCGAAGCAGCGGAGGTGCAGATCAATCAAAGATGTCTGATTAAGAGCAAGAAGGCAGGTTCCCATTTCCCTCCAAACTGAAGGCAATCCCGCTACATGTAGATTGGGTGTCATTCAAACACTGGCTGCCACTGACTTGGGTACATAGACAAACACATTAACCACTGGGGCCGATTGCTGTAATGACAGTAATAGAGCAAGCCCGATGACAGACAACAGAATAGCAGTTTGGCCGAGGCTGACAGAGAAGGAAATAGGGAAACAGATTTCCAGGTTTTTTTAAAGGTCTCTCCTTTTGTCCCTCAGCTAAAGGTGCTCATTTGCTAAGGTGAAACGGTGGCGACACGGCAAGCGGGGGGCAATTTCTCTCCTATCAAGTGTGTGTTTAATTTTCCTTGTCCCTTTTTTACTCATCCCTCAGGGCTGCTTGAAGGCTACAATTGATGTTAACATCTCACTTGATTGTACAATTTCGGGGCTGGGGGCCTGCCCTCACCCATTACTAGTAATCCTTAAACATCCGCGGGTTTGATTCTCTGTGTTGTTCAAACTTGCGATGGGCCACAGTCTCTTTTGTCCAGTCAACACCGCCGGGAATTTCCTCCCATTACTGGACAGAAAAGGCTGTGGCCTATTGCAAATTGTACACAGACATGTACGGCAGCTGTGTGTATGTTGTTGAGGAAATGGATGACCAGGAATTCTTTTCACCAGATTTGCATTTTGTTTTACATATCATGTGCTGACTAACAGTCAAACCTGACCATGACCTCATCGAAATTGTCCATAAATGAATGCAGACACACCCTTAATCAATTCTCTGGTGTTTGCCATGAATCACTACTGAATCATCTGGTTGGTGTAGCTGTGTTGGAGATGATCGAGCCTAATCCCAGATGTAACTACACATCTGGAATGAAGCAGCTGCCTAGATACCACACTGAGGCTGAAAGAACTGCTCAGCTTGGGCGACTTGTGAAAGACAATGCGTCACCATAGATCACACAAGATGGCTTTCCACTGCAGGAATTCATTGCAGACGTAAGGTGGTACAAACTTTTACAGGAACGGCCCCGTAATAGGCCCTTTTAGTTTTGCCATCTGCAGGATCCAACAGCTTTAAATGCAACGTAAGCTCACCATGTGTCAAAACGACAAATGGCCAATGGATGTAACTCTTGTTTTATGAGCACAGAGGAAATAGAACGACAGAGCGTTTGTTATGTTGGCCGATACATTGAGTTTGTTGTCATATCCAAGTTTAACCAATCTGCATTTGTCTTTTCTAAGTTTAACTGATGGCCAATTTGTGAACATAGCCACCAGATTTCTGGAGAAATGAGGACTCCCTACTGTGTTTGGCCTCCGTTGATGGAAAACATGCACAAATCAAAGCACCTTTAAAGCCAGACAACTTCAATTATAACTCTATTAATGATTAATTATAAAAGGTGGCCAGCATTCTCCTCCTTATTCCTGACATTTGTTTAAAGCATGATTTTTTTTGTCCTGGCACATGTGAAGTTGGCATGCTTGTAGTGTGGACAGTCCAAATGCCAAATGTTTGGTATGAGGGGAGACTGTACAAGAAGAACGTCGACCATCCACACCTTTATAATTCATCATTACGCTCACAGACCCTCACGGACTTGGGTGGATGATGGAAATTTACATTGGAAATCATAAATTGGCCTTATTCACTAGTGTTTCAGGGCAGCTCAGAAGTTTATACACAACAATATGTACTTTTTTCTCCCTGAAAACAGCCCTGAAAGAGGTGGTTCTTGTGTTTGGAACATACTCGAAGATACAGGCCGCCCCCTAAAATAGCCCACAAGTTTGAGTAAACAGAAAAACAGAAAATCAATTACACTTCTGGTCCCACTACAACAGAGAATGTACTGTATAATATTTATCAAAGTCGTATTTGTAGTTATCATCATTATTGACTAGCAAGGCAAAATAGGTCCACACATTTGATTTTCTCCCTGTGATTAATGTTTCATAATGTTTTCCGCACTATGTAATTGGACTTGCAGCAAAGAGGTGCTGACTTGCAAAATATCAGATTCAAATTAATCATATCTCAATTCGAAAATTGTTTGATGCACCTTCAGGTAAGATCACACGTCAGACCGAAGGTGCGCACCGATGACAACTCAACATCGATAACCACATTCGTCACTTCGCCACACCTCCCTCCGACAACAGGCGCTATACATGTGCATATATCTGCATTCATGCAAACCTACAAACTCCCTGACACGCGAATCGGCAGTAGCAGCAGGGGTCCAAATCAAGCTGATGTTCCCCTTTGATATTTTCAGAGGGAGGCCTGCTTGGATTTGACTCCGCAAAGTCAGAGTGGAGCAGCTGGTTTGAAGGCAACAAGACAAGGCGGTGTTTTGCGTATTATTAATGTAGGATGTGTGTGTTTCTGTGCGTGAGAAAGAGGCAGTAATCTCCCCTCTATGCGCACCTCTTACCGTCTTTCAATCTCTTCAAATTTAATGCACAGCACAACCCCAAGAGAGAGAGAGAAAAAAACTCTACACTGTCATCTAGTTATGCAAAATCAGCAGAGTATAGTATTTGTAAACCTGGACTCGCTATTCAAACAAAGCATGATTATATATCTCGCCTCCACGTTCTCCCCTGTCCTCTTTTTCCCATTTTTCCAGGTGAGAAGATTATGTGGCTGGGTTGTGTCATTTTACTCAAATTGCACACACCTGACAGCCCCGGAGAAGAGTGTGTATGTGTGCGTTTAGCCGCGGCGGCACTATATGTTTGCATATCTTTTCTGTGTTGTGCGAGACTGTGTGGGCATCTGTGGGTGTGTTTGTTTTTCGCGGCCACTAACGGGAGCATCGGTGGTGAAAGGTTGGCCTTCGGTGTCGGTGGACCTCTAATTTGTTCCGCCACGGCAGAAGTCGGCTAATGCAGCACACCTGCTATCCCTGTACCATCATTAGCCGGTGCAGAACGGCAAAAAGGTCAAACATAAACAGAGAGATCACAGAGAGCGAGAGGGAAACACAGGCAGAATGAGAAAGAAGAAAAGAGAGAGCGTGTGCATGAGAGAGATAGCGGGAGAGAGATGAGTGCTAATGTGGGGATGATGAGTGGGCGTGGGCTGCCCAGGCATGGAGAGATGCATGATGGGAATACTTCACACACCCGGGGTGCCTGCCTCTGATCTTGGCAAACAAGCCCCAACATGTAGACATGATCGGTGCACACGTGTGCGCAGAGAAAACTACTTGCAAACAAACTATCGAGCGAGCGAGCGAAATCCTACACAGTCAGCTGTGCAGATGTGATATAATTTATTTCCATTAATTCGGACACAAAGTGAAGAAGCGGCAATGACGGCGGTGGAAATGAAAAAACATCCCATCTGTCATCATCCATCTTGAAAAACGTCTGCTTCCAACAGAGGTGATCGGAGAAGGGCTTGGATTAGGGTTCCTGTGATGCTTTTTTACTACAGGAGACTCTTTAGGGTCATGTAAACCAAACTGTACTTTTCAGATTTCTTGCTAACTTGGCTTCTTATCGTGTATAAATTAGTGTTTAAGTGAAGAGAGGAAAAGTTTCAGGTTTGGGGGTATTTTCATCTGCAGTCAGTGATTCTATCAATTCCTGCCATCCCCACCCCCCTTATCCCCACTCCCACCCCAACCCCAACTGGTTGAGGTAGATGGCCGCCTTCCCTGAGCCTGGTTCTGTCCGAGTTTCCCCCTTGCCTATCCTAGGGTTTTGTTTTTTTGGTTCCTTCCCACCGTCGCTGACTGCTTGCTCATAGGGAATCCAAAAGCAACTTTTGATTGTTGGGTTTTCTGTTCTTCTCTTTATAATTCGTAAGGTCTGTACCTTACTATGTTAAGCGCTGAGAGATGACATATGTTGTGAATTTGCGCTATATAAGTAAAATTCTTCTTTTTCCAGCTTTCTCTTATCTCATCAACTCATCCCACAGTGATTTTTTCACACAATGATGAATGAATCATTAAACAAATTAGTTAGAAAATAAGAAACACGCCTTAGTTTCTCACAAAGTATTGAGTTATTTGGAATAAGAGGCACCAATAGCATGTTCAAGTCTCTCTGTCACCCTGTGCAATAATACGATCATGCTTTAAGTGCCTTGACTGGAGCAGAATGTAGTGGAAATGGAAGGTTTTCCTGTTGTGTTTTAGGTATAGACAAAATAATTATGAATTTCTGCTGGTTTAACTTCATGTGTATGGGATATGTTGAACATAAAATCCAAAAATGAGTGTAATGAGTAAGAATGGGGATGGCTAAAAGGGTATAACACAGAGCTGGGTGATTACTTATACTTTATGCTATATGAAAAATTCAACCAGACAAAATCAGAGGAGGTCAGTACGAAGGGTAAATAGTCAAAGTCAAAAATGTACTGCCTCTAAAACTGAAGGTCTGATCTGATGATCTGTATTTCAGCTACAGTATATAGTTCTATCAGCTGTATGTCCATGGGTGAGTCGAGAAGTCACATGTTTATTTTTGTTTTTAGTAACAGCAAGAGTAAAAATATGGGAAAATGCTTTAAAAAGAGAGTGTTGGTTCAGTCTAAGTTAGGATCACAAAAGTACTACTCTGCAAAATGTTCATGGTAACTGTGTCCACAAAGCAATCACTTAACTTTGTTAAAACCACAACAGTTTCAGTTTCCAATCGTGCGTGCAGCTGGAGATGCCACTTTATTTTAAAATGTTTAGACCAAGCCTGAGGAACACACTTTTTACCCAGGATGATGAAAGAAATTCTAAATAAGAGATTACAGAAGACAGAGGCAGATGTGGTATCACGATTCAGGAATATCTGAATAAAATTAGGGGAAATAATCACAACAAATGAAAATGCTTCCACACAGGTGAACTGCATGGTATAGTGAAGCAATTAGCATCCAGCGTCTGTGGCATGTAGGAAAATGCTGAGTGGGCTTAGCTGATTGATTTTGTATCAAGATGTCAAGAGGAAAAGATCTTTGACGAAGGATTCAGTGTTAAGGCACAGATGGCAGGAGCTTCAGTCAGTGTTTCAATAGGAACAGTGCACTTAAATATTTGAGAAAGACATCAGTAAATAGGGTGGGGAATTGTGTTCAACAGCACAAAAGGATGTGATCAGATTGTCAGTCCATCTACAGTCATACAGTAAGAAAACAGTACAGGCTTAATGCTTGATCCCACGAGTGAGGAGATCTGGTGGCTCTGTTAAGCTGTGGAGGGTGTTTTGGGTCCACCTGTGTCCTTCCAAGCAAAGTTGTTCTTTAACCTATGATGAAACATTTCTGTCCTAATAAGAGTGGTCCCTTGCTAGTTGACAGTGCACCAATCCATAAAACAAGAAGGGTCACTGACAAGTTTGCTGAACATGAAGATGATATGAATCATATGCCATGACCTTTGCATTCAGAAGAAGATTGTGGGCTGACATACTAACAGACCACCACCATCAAAATACCAAAAAGGAAACATCTTATGGTGTTTCATCCCTCCCGAGACTTGCGGAATCAATGCCAAGGAGCACTGAATCTACTCTGGTGGCCCAACGCCTTCAAGTCAAGTCACTTTATGTTGGTTTTCCCTTCCATTTGTTACCATAACTCTGCTTTAATTAAGACAACACCAAGAAAGAGTTAAGCTTCACCACTTGGTCACATCAAACCCTGCTGAAAAAACAAGGCGTCACATTAAAACGTGTGGTAAGGAGGGACAAATATTCCCTTGCCTACGCTTGGCTTGACATTCGCGCAAACACACGAAATAAATGCCGTCCCGTGCACACACTCGCTCACAAAGTGTGTGTGAGAGAAGATGCTGTCTCCACATACCTGGCTGCGAGGTAATTAATCGCTGTGGTATTTAGGACTGTTCAGCTAGACAAATATGACAGAGACAGGGACAATTAGTTTGGCTGTTTAAGCTACATTAACTCTCTCAGCTATTACACCCCAGTGCCAAAGCCCAAGTCTTCCCACAGGAAAGCAGCGCTGCGATCGCCGCTCAGCGACTGTGGAGGAACTGGAGGAGGAAAGAAAAAGAAAAAAAAAAAACACGAGGAGAGGGCTGTTTGTTGTGATGTATAATTGGGAATAAATTTCAATTATCTGCCGTGTCACCCTCTGAGGTGTGTGTTTTTGCACTTCTTTGGAAATATATGAAAGGTTTAAGCTTGGAAATCAGCTTGTGGTGCGGACACAACAAGCGCAGCTGTTTGGTTTACACCATGCGTCTCAGAAATGTCACCATTTTTCACACTACAACAACTTATTTTGAGTTGACAAGCTTGTTTGTATTTTGGGGTTTATCTGGTTAGTTTTGAAGTACAGTAGCTTTATCAGTCCTGGGCTTTCAATGCGCATTTTTTGCATCTGTTGCCTATGACTAATAATATGTAGTGCAGTGTGGTAAATCTCAACTGTATAAGGCAAAGTGCGGGGTTTGTTTCAGCCTTAACTAATTAATTTGAGAGGAGAAAATCCCTAGAGAATTATTAATATTACAGGATGACTAGAAAGGAATTTGTATTCCTTTAAATATGTCAAAATATTCAATTATGTGCATCAAGAGTTTGTTATCGCAAACGACTGAAAAGCCAGGAGAATTGTGTTAATTCATAAAGGGTTTCTAGGCAACATTGTGATTTGTGGTTAGTGGGAGGTGGGGAACTGGTCCGAAATCTGACCTCTGCTCTCCTGCTGGAAATGAACGAGATCAGAATGCATGATGCCGTGTCATCTGCCAGGTCAGGGCAAGAGCAACACAACACAGAGCTCACCTACTGACATTTTTATACTAGCAGATACGCAAGAGTTGTTCAAAAGATGTGCAAATAAATATCTTTGATTGCATTGATCAGTAAGTTTGGTCTAAAGCTTGTTTTCCATGTTTCTTTTTTTCTAATGAAGGAAGACATTAAGAGTACAGTCCTGTTTCAACATAATGAAATGGTTTTCCCAGTCTGGTGAGCAATAAAGGCCTGCAAAGAGACTTTACTTCAATCCCACCCAACACCTTTGGGATTAAAACTGACTGTCTACCTGGCCTTACTGCCCAACATCAGTGGCAACATGTGGCCTGAAAAATGTAGCAACCGGAAATGCTAATAAATGCAGTTCCTCAAATTGGACACATGAGGTTGACTCCAAATGGGTGCCATTTCGGATGAATTCAATAGTTATATTACCTTTCTCGTGGCTCCAGACTACCTTTTCACTGGTAGTATTCTTTTCTTTTGGTCCGGCATGGTACCAAGCAACCTCGCATGCTGATGAATAGTTGTCTTAATTTGCATACTCTAGTCGTGCATTGATGTAAACATTGGCAGTGACTTGATATTTGCATTGGCATTTTGCTACCAGTCTTTTCCTAGAGGTTGTCTGATCTGATCACCCCTATAAGCTGCTTACTTGCTGCACATCTGCTCATCGATAGACAATACAATTTACTGATGCTCCCTTAACTCTTCACATTGCAGGCTAAAGCAGAAGCTAACGAGGCAGGTGCAATGCACTTAGGTGTGTGAGTAAGAATTACTTTGAAAAAAGTGAAATGGTGTCAGATTTATCCCCCAAAAAGTGATTTTTATCGACAGAGACTGTTTTCTTCGTGTGCTGAGTTTCTATGAGTGGAGCACGTTTTCTGCCAAAATCATAATTGTGATTAATATTTATTTAATTGTGCAGACCAAGAACGGCACACACCATTGTGATTGAATGTTTTACTTTTTCACTGATCCACTTGGTATCTCTCTGCATGCTTTTGCATTCTTTATCGTCATTTGTATCTGAGTCAGGGGCCTCTGGCTTTCCAACAGCCTCCTCTTCTCTCTCTTTATTTTGTTTTAATAATCGACTAAAGATCACTTTGTCATTGGAACATGCAGCAGGATTGTTTCACGTGTCAGGCAGGGACAGGCTGAACCACTGAGGAAGAACATGTACTGCTTTCCACCACTATGGCATCTACCTGCACTGGCCAACGGGGCTCCAAATCAGCATAATGATCATCATGTACTGGCACAAATATGAACATTTTTCTAAGTTGCAGTCTAGAGCCCTGGTAATCCCATAGAGGGTCATGAGCTCAGCTGGTATCGGGTGAGACAAACTGGACAGGCTGCCAGTAAATCAGCATCTTTATTTCCAGTCTATGGTTGGGAACACATCCCTGCAGCCAAGTTCAGCATCTGGCAAAAAGTATGTTGAATGAAATGTGTAATCTGTATATAATAGTGTAGGTACAATGTTTAGTTTTTCACATATTCTTGCTCATTTAATGACAATGACCACAGTGTAACTCACTAAACAGGCACAGGTGGATAACACCACCTTTAAATGCTGGTTAACGTCACTGAATTTCATTATTTCGTGTTCGAGTGCCTCATAATGCTGTCCTAATGGTTCTCGCAGCCTGATGAGACGAATTTTAAGATGCTGAATATCAACACAACATAGCAATTATACAGTAATGGTATCACTATTAGGCTGAAAAAACATATTTTCGTGGAGCCAAACACCCATTCATATAACCCCTCTGCCACCATCTCATCCACTCCACTGGCACAGATGAAGAGACAACACAGACCGAGTGTTTTCTGTTGCATTACAGAGGAAATTTCACAAAAGGACGCCTTCATTCACTGCTCCTTGTGTTGAAATTAAACGGATGCACATAAGATTAATTTGAATATGCGAGTAGATGTATGGATGCAATGCTTGAACTCATTACCGTGTTACAGTTGCTCAATTTGCACCCCCCGTTTAAGGGGAAAATGGTTGAGTCCACCGGCCTGCGTTGACCTCGTTCTGCGCTGGTAGTCGGCCACTTATCATCAAAATGGGGGGTGAGGCGAAAAAAAAAAAAAAAGAGGGACCCTTGCCAAGTCCTCCAAAAAAGTTAGCAACTCGTGTGGCACTCTAAACAACAAAACAATGATTGCTCTCTTGTCCGCATTGCTGGTGCTACGAGGCAACGGTGCCAAGACTCTTGTGGAAAATTCAAAACAAGTGGGTGTTTGACAAGTAGAGACAAACACATTAACGCCAAGGTGGCAGAAATGGTAGCTCAGTGGCTGAGTGTCGGTCAGCGCGTGTTTTGTACCGTTTTGCATTTGATCACTCCTGAATGAGCTCATAATGCTGTTTGTTTATGCTCGTCTTTTCCACATATAGTAGAAAGCGCGGTGAAATTTGCTCATTTGACAGCTTTACAACCTGTTATCTGCAACACTAACTATAATACTAACCACTTGATAATTATGCTGTCAGCAACACCACTTCTATAACCCACAATAATGGAGACATTAAAAGGGTTGTCTAAGTGTCGATGACGCGATGAAGCAGCTGTCAACGCATAGAAATATTTGTTTACTCGCCTGGGTGTCGGCCTCACTGATTGGCTGTCATTATAGCGTGGTGGGAACCAGAACCTGTTTTGTTGGACTGGATTGTAGGATTTTTTTGTCTTTGCCGACCTAGATCCTCAACCAGGGAACAAAGTCAAGGAGGAAAAAGGAGGAGCAAAACCAGGAAGTGTTGCAGAATGAAACAGTGACAGGAAAGAAAAGTGTAGATCCAATGTTTCAGACTTCTAGCCTTCAGCTCTTTCAAAAGTCCCTCCAACTCAAGGCCTCAAACACCTGCCTCTACAAATATGTTCTCCCTAATCTATAATCAATTTTAATAGCTGCTGGTGTAACACAAATTAAAAGAAAGGGGCTGTCTGTTTTAGTGCAAACTACTGCATTATTTCCAGTGAATAGCTGCAGCATGAGATGACTCTCAGCTTGAGGCAGCTGCTTTCTGTATTGTTTGATACGCATTTGTTGCACCACTAGTGTTCCTCGTGATGATGCACGCCTCAAACAATAACTGAGCAATAGCTGAGTGCAACGAAAATATGAAGTAGTATCAGAATAAATCCATCCAGACTCACAACTGTAGATCTGAGAGACAACAATCCAAATTCAAGATACGCTGTAATAACTGTCTCAGGTATGAATCACATTTACCTTATTGGTCATGGTTCAGTTTTAAAGACCGCCTCATTATTTTTTTTTTTACCTTATTAACCTGTCCATATGCTGTTTTTTTATATGCCGGAAGATACATCATGAGCAAAGTAACCAATTAACACAATAGTTAAGCATTTTCACCTTGAAACTGCAGTGCACCAATGGCCGACTCAAAAACACGGATTCAGACTTCAAGGGTTTCATACATCACAACCCTAAGGAACCAACTCTGTTAACTTGCAGGGTTTCTCTATCATTATTCCTTTTCAGAATTGTTTTCTAGTTTGTACATGTACGGCTGAATTACTCCAATATATAACTGACATTGTGTAACGTAGAGTGGTTTTATCATGTTTGAGCAGAGTCAGAGGTTATCCACTGAGCTCAAGCTGCCACGAGTGGGTGAATGCAGAGAGAGGCAAAGACTTCACAGATATGCACGTTCTCAAGGAAGGAACGGTATAGAGCTACATCTAAGCCAATTGAAGACATGAAGGGGTTATTTTTCTAGAAAAAACATTTGAAAAATGTGTTTTTAGGGGTTAAATGAATGATCAGAAAGAGGCTTTAGGGGCCAGGTTTGGTCAGATATGAGTGAGTGATTTCCAGGATGATATCTGAATGTTGATTTGTCAATACATTTTTAAAAAATCAAACCAATGTGCTTTTTTTCCTCAAATCCAAAGCTTCAACCTCCACACCACCCCAACTCCTCCAGCGCTAACCCCAATTCCATTTC
>OMNN01029170.1:0-11721 GCA_900302755.1 Chromis chromis
CTAATGAGTCACACACCGATCAGCCACAACATTATGACCACTGACAGGTGAAGTGAATAACATTGATCATATTGGTACTATGTGGTGTTCTGCTGGAAAACCTTGGATTTTAACATCCGTGTTGATGAGACTTAGACACCCAAATAAACATTGTCCCAGAACAAGCACAATCCCTCATGCAAATGGCAATCCCAAATGTCACTGGCCTACCCCCGCAGGAAAATGCACCCCACCACATGGCAAAAACATCAAACAATCAGGAACATCTTGAGGAACATGACAATGGCCCAAGATGTTGATTTGACCTCCAAACTTCCTAGACCCCATTCTGATCAAGCATCAACAGGATGCAGTGGAACAAGTTTGATGGACAGAGGCCCCACTGCACAAGCCAGAGAACCCAAAGGATCCACTGCCAACGTCCTGGTGCCAGACCCCATAGGACACCCTCAGAGGTCCTCTTGTCCATGCCAATGGTTCAGAGCATTTTTGACCACATAAGGGGGACCAACACAATATTAGGCAGGTGGTCATAATGTTATGCCTGATTGGTGTGTGTATGGAAAAAGAAAGAGGAGAGAAGAGGTGCTCAGTGCTGGTTCCTCAACAGAGGACTCTGATAACTGAAAGCTGTGCCTCCTTTTCTGCTTTTAGAAACCGTAGCAACTACAAGTAAACCTGCCCTCTGAGAGCAAAGTGCTCTGTTAGGATAATATGGTACAATAAGGTCTTTTAGACAAGATGGAGCTCAGTCATTAAGAGTTTTGTATGTGAGGAAAAATATTTTTGATTTCATTCTGGATTTTAAAGCCATTGAAGAAAAGCTAATATTGCTTTATATGACTTCAGTCTGCATAATACTGCTTAAAAGCTACAGAGCTACAGCATGGTGTTCATTTAATTTCAACTTTATTATGCTGGTCATTATACCAGGAGAGAGGACAAGCCTTTTTTAGATCCACTGGGAGAAAGAAAAGTGAAGATTTGACACAGCCTAAACATTACGAAGTAAATAAATATTTCACATCATATTTATAAAATTTCAGTTTAAGCACAGTAGAAGAAAAACATGGACCCGTAAGCAACATCTCTCACTAATAACATGATATAACTATAAATACTGGACACCTTTATTGTACAGTGCTAGAACAATTGTGTTTAAATAAAATGATGTTAAATATACTGTTGTTTAGCAGAACTTCAGTATCAACTTATTATAGTTTAATGTATTTTACAGTTGCAATATTTTACCCAAACACTGAAGAGAAGAGCTAACATATTTTGTTTGGCAAAAGCCTGAGATGTAAAGATTAGAAGCTCAAAGAAAGTGATTATAAATATGGAAAAATGATTGGCTAATTATCAGGTTTAACTATATGTGATTCACCTACATAACCTTACTAATACAAATCTCCCATAGGCTGCTACACCCCAGAATCATCATTCCAGTAATCTATCCAAAAATATATCTCCCCGAATTCATACTTTACGGTATCTGACAGTTTTGTTTTTATATTGCAACAGTAAACAGCATTCTAACTATTACTTTACAGGTTTTCCTTCTATTGTTTCTCAGTACTGCACCCTAAATGTATGGAGTATGTCATCTTAGACAGGATCAAAACCTCTGTCTGCTGTACATATTTTCATTCAATGACTAAGTTTTCACTATTATTGATTCTGTCCAAAATTGTATTAAAAGGATATTTTTATAAACTTGTGTTTTAATAGATGACTTGACAGACAGGATCCTGACACTCACATTTGATTTCTTCCTCTAATTTCCATTCTCCAGACAAACCTGGAACAAAGGAACAATCATTAAAAAAAAGTAACATCTTTATTTTAGATTCACTCAATAAAAACATCAATGTCTTTTATTTTAGGTTACAGCTGTGACATCGTATTTAGTGATTACAGATTTTTATGATAGAGGTTATGACGTAAACTGACTCTTTATTACACCCCTTCAGGTTACTACCCTCTGAGGACTTATCATCAAGCCCTCATTAATTTCAAATTACACACAGAGCGCTCATGTTGCTGTACTTTCTGTGGATCACGTGAAGAATCTCAGAACATGCGGGGTGGTGAGAACGTGCAGCAGGCAGCTGTCATTAGACAAGGCTGACTGAAGCGAATAAATTTTAAAGTGACTCACGCTTTGATCCTTCAACTGGTGGTAAATGTGCTGTAACAAGCAGGGTGAGCGTGATCAGAATGATAAATAAGAATCTACTGCAGCTTAGACATGTATGAAAAATATTCTACTTTTATTGTAGTTAATGTTTTAGCAGAATCTCTCAAAAGACAGGGTGCTACATTATTATCCCACCATCTAATCGCTCCCTCTGTCTGTCTGTGACCCCTTTCACGTTACACAGTCATATGAATGAGTACTAATGTAAGAAATATCCAGTAATGTAATTTTTTCTGTGGTCATATTTGACCTTAACATCTAACCTGTCTTTCAGTGCCATTACTTAACCTAGTTTTTTTTTTTTTGCTCCTGTTACATTTTTACCCACTGTGGGCTCACGTTTAACTGCAATATAAAGTCCCATACCTTTATGGAAACAGCCACGGCTAGAAGTAGAGAGAACTTAAAAATGTCATTTGTGCAGAATAGTGCAGCTATAATGCCATAAACCATAAAAAAGAAAAAATGTAAGGTAATTTTCTTTCATTATTATTATTATTATTATTATTATTATTATTATTATTATTTTACAAAAAATTATCAACAGGGAAATTTTTCCAAGTGCATGCAACTATTAGCAATACTTGAAAAAAAAAAAAAAGGTGAATCTACATACAGAGATTTTACTGTTTACATTTTTACAGCCTCTACCAACTGGGAGTTCTTCTCACTTTTCTGCACATCAACTAGAGAAGGATGTTTCACCATGCTGAATGTTTCTTCTGACAACGTGCCAACAGCTTGCTCCCTTGTATACCATTTTTGAGAGATTTTGCATTTCTTCTATTTGATCAATTATGTTTTATTTTCCTCTCAATCTCTTCTGTCTTAGCATCCCTGTTTTGTGTGCAGCACAGCCTGCAGTTCAACTGAAAACTCACTGTTGTTTGCACCTCAGACAGTCATGGTTTCAGTTTCCTGATCAATTGTGCTAATGAATGTATTTTTTTATTTTTATTTTTTATTTTTTTTACAGAATCTGGTTATTACAACTTGTCATTCCAGCCCTCCAGCAGGTTTTGAGGTTCAGGGAGTTAAAACAATTCCCAAACACTTTTTTCTTTGTTTACAGACTTTTATAAAATAATAATGACTAGCCTGCAGCTAGTTCTGTTCTCCCAAACATCAAAACGTGAAACTATTGGTCCCGGGCTGAATAAGTTCTTGTGATCTTGACTAATCTAAAGGTGGGTCTGTGCTCAGATGGGATTACATCCATTGATATGTGACTGAGATGACCTTACTGCAGGCAAAATGTTAATCAGTCTTCTTCTCAGGCAGACCTTCAGCTTTAGCTATAAAAATTTCCAGGGGATTTGCTCAGTGAAATGACAGTGTGTTTTAAAAGCGTGAAAAAGTTTCCATCTTGGAGATTATTCATGCAGCTGTTATGTAAAGCAACACTTTCTGTGTCAGGCCTTCCTCACTAACACTTCAATTGGGTAACATTTTATACGGTAATCGGAGGTAATGTGTTCCCCTGCAGGCGCTGGACTCCAACATGAGGGTTTAAAGCTGGCTGTGCTTGTATGATCTGTACTACTGACGGTACATTTATAGTAAACACTGGCCTCTGATGTTACTGCATATACTCTGGGCCATGCGGTAAATATGAGCACCACACATCACATGCCGTTCTGGAAACCACAACAAGTTTTATTGCTCTGTATTCCACATAAACAGAGACAAGAAGCAGCAACACTGATTTCCAGTCATTATGCAGAAATGGAAAGATACATCTAATGTGCATTACAGGAGGGGATGTTTAAAAGCTTTAAGTAATAAGCGTGCAGTGTTCTTTTAAATGCATTTGAGTTCATGGAGCCAATTTCCCCAGCAGGAGATGCATTAGAACACATTTTCATTAAAGCTGGGTCTGTTTTCATCGGACGAGACGGCACATCAGGTCATTATTTGCAATTTTCGTCTGACCTTTAACACTCACCATTAGGTGGCCAAATGGTGCATCTCAGCTCCCACGATCCTGCAGTGACTTTACTGATGGCCTATTGGAAATGTGTTGATATCACTTTGAAATCCGAAAAGCAATGACGCACAACATTAATGTGAGTTTTTACTCTGAGTATTGCGGTTGTGCTCTTGACGTTATTTCCACATAATATTGCAGATGAGCAAGATTTCCTTCCTATATCGGGTGTTGGACCACTCTGCTGGCTCATCTATAGAAGCTGATGAAAGTTTCACTGAAAGCAGATGTGCTGAAATGGTGTTATATGAAAGAAGCATTTGCACTCTTTTCCTTCTCTTCTTCCCTCTCGTAGCACCTTTGTCCTAACAGATTTCTTTATAGTAACACAGCAGACAGAAATAGAGACCTTACTCAAAGTCTGTCAGAACAAACATCCACTTGACTATTCACTACTCGTCCACCCACACTGCTGACGAACATTCGTACTGCAGGTGGAGAATCTTTTCTCCAGCAGCCGCTCATTATAAGAAGCTCTGCAGTCGAACTTGATTAAGAGCAGCTATAAACCAAGGAGGTATTTTTGCAGTGTTTCTAGCTCGACCCTTTCATTGTGTGTACTTTTGTTTACTGGATTTATTATGCTGAGAGACAGGATCGGTAAAAACAAGGTGTAGACCAACTGTCAGGCATGTAGCAAGCTTATCTCAGTAAGCTCTCCATGTTCAAATAAAGGGTAAAGACGAGCAGGATTTGGTGACTACATCAATCTTTCTTGATATGACTCGCTCGATGTAGAGGATCCTTTCTTATCTCTGGTTCGAACACAAGACACAAGGAATGCAATCATATCCCGTATCTCATCTGTTTGTTTTCAGTGAAGCGTGAGCAGATGTGGGCAGCAGATTCACATTTTCCACACCTCAGGCTGAGAATATGAAATGGGTGTTTGGTTTGCAGTGGTGTGAAGTAACTAAATACATTCAGTGTGTACAAATACCTGAAAGAATTAATTTTATTACTTATACTTTACTTGAGAATTTCCATTTTATACTTTTGCTTTACTGCGTTTCAAAGACAAATATTGCACCTCTTACTTTATTACATTGTGACTGTAATATCTAGAAAGCTCTGAGAGTAAAAGCTTGAATCAGACAAAAAAAAAAAAGGATATTTGTGGGAAAGTTTTGCTGCTTCGATATTAAAAGAGAAATAGAATGTGTTTGCGTTTTGAGATTGTTTATTGCTTTTATAAAGAGAATGAAATGGAAAACAAGGAATGAATGCTCATGTTTAAAACCCTGCAGAATGATTTGCATCTGTTGTCTAGACTGCAGCTTTGTGGAATTAATTACTGAGATATTATTTGAATATTGCTGCTATGATATGCTCCAAAAATCTGTTTTGTGTGTCTGACAAGAACCTTCTTTACATTAGATTGAGCCTCAACAAGCTACATTACACTGCTGCTTACAGGATGCTTAATAATCTAATAGGTAAAGTGCATAAATCCACACTTTCAAACCATTTCCCAATATAGAGTGTTTATGTATTGATACAGTGCATCTGTGCTTTTACGCAAGCAGAATAATGATACATCTGCTTACATTCAAAATCCCTTCCAGGCTTGATAAAATCTAACAAAGAAAAGTTCAGTTAGGTCAGAAAGTTTTCTTCCCTCACTGACAAAAATCCATTATCACTAAATATGCAGCTTTTTATTTGAAAACTACAGGATATAAGGTGTCTTCTACATCAGTACCAAAGAAAAAAATTTAATGAAACTTCAAAATATCACACACATATTAAAATGAATCAGACTCTACATTACTCACTCAACAAAATAATGTAATTTGATGCATTTTTAAAGTTCTGCATCTACGTGATGTGTGTATAAAACTGCTTTCTCCTTCTCCTTGTACATCACCACCATCACACTCAACTTCCATCCTCAGTGTAAATGCAAAGCAGACGAAGAGTTTACACATCACACTCGTGTAAGACTCTTGTTGGACCCCCCAGTGAGCTTCCAAACCAGTTGTGATATCTCAAATTCTTTGCCACAGGTCAACACCTTAAACTCATATTTTAACACAGAAACTTTACATTTTCAGCAGAAGAACAGGAAAACTAGTGTCGAACTATGAACACACATTATTCTGCACAGTGAAGGTCAAGAGAGAAGCTGCATTGACTAAACATATCTGGGTGGAGGGTACCTTTTATTAAAGAACCTTCAGCCCTGCTTGTTTATGTCTGTTTATCTTGATAGAAATATCAAAAATAATAATAATAAAAAAAAAAAGTACAAACTGGAGTTAGAAGGAAGAAATGCCTTTTCATTCAACTGATGAATTTGTTTGTTTTGTCATATAAAAAAAGGCTTAGAATTGACCATTTCTGCTGTTTTATTCATAAAGAAAATTACATGACTAAAGTTGAGGTTTGTCCATGGTAGGATGAATTCATTCAACCAAATTTAAAACAATTTCTCCATATGTTTGACAAAATACAAACTAAATAGTACATCATGCTTTTTAGTTCCATTCTTGCAGCCCCATCATTCAGCTCTACTGACATAAAGATCACAGTCTACAAAATAAACACACATACACAATGTCCTATAATAACCCACCATATGAAACGTTTGGACTTCTGCATTTGCATTTTCAAATTGGCAGACATCATGCTACATAAATCTGAATGAAAATTCAAACATACATATTTAATATAGCTGTTTGTAGTTTTCCACATTGTGTAAAACTAATTCTGTACATAGAACAGTATAATGCCCTGAAAGCAGTAACCTCCTCATAGATACTACATCCTCATAGAAGAAGTGTCTCATTATTTCAGAACTGGAAGACTATGTCCTGTGACTCACCCTGTTAGGTCTGAATACGCAAATGCAGCCTGTGACATTGAAGCTGGTACAGTAATAATCCCAACCTTTACTTACATCTCAGACTGTTTCTAGCAATTACATCCTCTGAGGGACGTTTTAAAAGAGATGGAAGGCAGATAAACGAGGATGGATGGAGGCGATCAGGCCACCAGAGACAGACAAGATTACAAATGACATATTTATTACACATTTGCAAAAGAGGATCCAAACTAGACTGAAACTGAAACAAATGATCCTCACAAGTACATCTGATGTAGCGACTTCATTTTAAAAGAAGAGATTGTAATGATGCCCAGAGTAACATTAAGCGTAGCGACCTTCACTGCCGACTTGAGAGATCAATATCTCTGGCAAACACTGTAAAAGTACAGACACATAAATTCCAACTCTGTGCTTCTTCTAAAAGAGACAGAGGGATACAGGTAAACATCTAAACTTCCTGTGCACGTAAAACACCACTGAGAAATTAATATTTGCTGCTGGAACGGTGGCTCAGACAGTTCTGTTGCACCATAACTGAAAGCAGGTAGACTAAACATCTGTGATCAATCCAGCTGCTTACTGACCTCATTAAGGGAATAGTTGGGCATTTTGAGAGTTACATGTGTTTCCTTGCCATGAGGAAGATATGAAGCTGCTGAGAGTTATGGTATTGTTAGTGCAGAATATGTAAGGCTGTGTGGCTCTAACTTCTGGTAGAAGTCCTCTTTTTGTTTATTTTCCTTTCTGTCTTTTGTCTGGAATCCTCCGCTCTCTGTTCCTACTTTTTTTTTTAAAAACTTGTGTCTTTTTATTTTCCTCCCACAACCCACTTTAGCCTCTATCAATTTTAATATAACCATGACCATCCTTTCCCATGGCGAGCTAGGTTGTAGCTGGAAACAACTGGAAACAGGAACCCTCCATCTGAGACCTGCAGGAAGTTACTGTACAAGGCCGTCTGGATCTCCACATTAAAACCACAAACTCAGTTTATTTTGTAACTTTCTGCAGATCAGATAAATTAATATTAATTTGTGGACAGTGAGATTGTCAGCTGTAGGTTCATATTTTAAAGCTTCCATATGGTGACAATCTATTTTAATTGTGTTTTGTGGTTGTTTTTTCCCCAATAAAGCTGTTCTCATTTGCATATTTCTCTGTTTTAGTTGTCAGATAACAGAACAAGCATGAAATTGTGACATTAAGTGTCAATTAAGACTACGTGTCAACCAGCAGTCACTTCAGAGTCATTTCCAAGCTTGCTCTAAAACATAGATTTTAAAATCACAATGTCAGCTAACAAACTTATCATACACATGAGTTAAAAATGACTGTGCTCTACATTCAGTGATATTTCCATGACAAATGATCACTCATAGAAAGAGTTAGAAGTGATAATAAGTCCTGGTCTCACGCGCTCATTTGAGTCTATGTCAGCTGCCCTGTAGTCAGTACTTTTTCTCCACAGACACAGAGAGAGTCTTCTTCCTGAAGGGGGCGTGGACAGCAGCAGCTCAGCAGCATTTAAAGCTACAGACACTAAAACAGCCCATTAAAAACAGGTTTTACAGCCATGATGATATAAACTATTTTTTGCAGTATTTTGACTTGTAAAATTGAAAGACACATTCTTTTATTAATTTGCTGAAAAAGGGAACAATATGGGACCTTTAACGTACAGACATGAGAGTTTTACCAAACGTCTCATGTACAGCTGGTAAAACCAGCATTAGAGGAGGACTTTTGAGGATCGTGAGGTAAGATTTTCCAGGCTGCATGGGCACATACAGTACATACATTTTATATTTGGGCTATACTTATATAATAACAAAGTTGTAGTCTGTTATGATTAGCCTGTAAATTTGCTCACTCAATCATACTTCTTGTGAATAGTTTCTGTTGATTCAAAATATATAATTCAAAGGAAAATTGACATTGTTCTTAAAAGTGACCAACGTTTATAACTCTAGACAAAACAATAACTGCACAAATTATCAAATGTTCTTGCATATAATGCTTTTCTGATTTGAGGTACATTAGATACAAGTGGAAATCTTCTCTCTCTCTCTTGTCTTCTCAGAGATCAGTATTTACCTCCAGAGTCCTGCTCTTTAAAGTCTGACTTTGAGCTGCTGAGATTCTTCTGAATGAACCTTTCATGAGCAGAGTGGAGATGATTTATTGATATTCTGGTTCACAGGTTCAAAAATTTGATCTCCACCTTTTGGGGCTGCCAACATGCACAGCATTGACAGTCACTGTAATTAGTCTTTTTCTCTTGTTTCTTTGTCACTTCGGGTCCCACAGATTGACAGCAGGTCTACATACCTGTCGTACCACTGACTGATCTCTCTGCACGGACTGTCAGTAAGGAAAATTCCTCCTCAGTGGTGTCATAAAGATCTGCCCTCCAGACAGTCAGACAGAGCTCGGAGTTAACCCTGAGGGGGGCTCTCATTAATGCTGACATCCCAGTGAAGCAGAGGTGATTCAAAAGTTAGAGTAGAGAGTAAAAAAAATATGGATGTCAAAGAATAGCAAAGTGTGAGAACACCAGGAGTATTCAGTAAAATGTAAAAGTGAGCTCAGATTTATTCACTATGCTGATGATTCTGTCCTATTTGTGATAGAAAGGTTAACGTGTTTCTTTATTTAACAATCTTAACTGAAGTTCAGCTCACTTCATTTGAAAGTTCTACAAAAAGCTGGTGCTCTAAGCTGAAATATATTAATTATTACATAATGACTTTTGCTGTCAGACTACTGTAACCACGATCAAAAATGACAGTTCACACTCACAGTTCGCACCTCTGAGGTTTACAAGTTTATGAAGTAATTCTCATTATAAAACTATTTCTTCCTACCTTCAGTGAAACAAACTTTTTGGAATCACAGTACAAACAGGATTCTCTGTTCATCTTGCAGCAAAATGTAGCTGAAACAGGACCTCTCTCAGTTTCAGAAAAGCAAATTTCCAGAGTACAAAAAGAGGGCTGCAGCTCACTGATTAATTTTTATTTACTTTTATAACAGACTAATGTTTCAACTCTACTGTGTCTTACAGCTTTTCTCTCAGATGGCAACAACACATATACTTGTGTTTGATTCACTGCTTTGAGCTTTTGCTTTCTTCATTTTGTTTAAACCTTGAAAAGTGCCCTTTCCCTCAAAACCAATTTGTGTTTTCAGAGAAAACCATTTCGCCATCGTCATGGAAACACTACACACACTATGATAATAGCTTTTTCTTATTATTTTGCATGTTAGGCTTATCGAGATTAACAAACAAGATCTGTAGTGACTGACAGAAAAATCAATTCACAGAATGAAATTAGTCTTTTATTAACCCCATATTAAAAACATTTGGAGATAAACTGCAGTAACAGCTCAGTTATCTCCTTTTGTACAACGTAAATTATATCAAAAGTGTGACTTTAGATCATGACTTTATCTGATAAGCTGCTTTTTTTCCCGTTTCTCTTAATAAAGCACTGGTTGCAGTAACATCACGGAGATGCTGACAGTCTGTCTGCAGAAATTAAACCTCCAAGCTGTCAAGTTTTTATGCACAGATGGAGGCAGAAAAACTACGGAAGAACAACTGTTAGATGTTTAAAACTAGCTCAGGCAAACTTGAGCACGATATTCTGTCTGACAGATGCTTAAAGCAAAAGCAAACTGAAACACCCACTTAGAAAAGACTCTCTCCTCCTGTCTCTGTGGTTTGTGTCTCTCAATTAGTGGAGTCCAACAGCTCTCTGGCAGTTTCAGGGTGGAGATGATGAGGCCACATGGGGGTGATGGCAGATAAACCTTCTACCAGTTAATTAATTTGCTTGTGGAGCCACGTCCCTGTCTCCATGTGGTTAGACATTCCCTCTGTTTTACAGGTGTCTCAACAGCTGTTAATTGCCTTTTAAATTGATTCAGTTCACTTTCACTGTTTCTAGTTAGCAAGTCTTCATGATGTGTTTATGAGATGTTTTTTTTTATTTTTTTTAAGATTTAAGATTTATTTTTGGCCTTTTTGCCTCCATTAGATAGGACAGTGGATAGAGACGGAAACGGGAGAGAGTAGGGAAGGACATGCGGCAAACGCCCGAGGTCGGAATCGAACCAGGGACAGCCGCCACACCTTAGCACCTGGGTCACGCGACACAACCATCAGGCCATCGGGGTGCCCTATGAGATGTATTGATGGTAGAAGAGCACATATTAGACTAGTTTGTGAAGGTTTTGATAGTGTACACCGATCAGGCATAACATTATGACCACCTGCCTAATATTATGTTGGTCCCCCTTATGTGGTCAAAAATGCTCGGAACCATTGGGCATGGACAAGAGGACCTCTCAGGGTGTTCTATGGGGCCTGGCACCAGGACGTTGGCAGTGGATCCTTTGGGTACTCTGGCTTGTGCAGTGGGGCCTCTGTCAATCAAACTTGTTCCACTGCATCCTGTTGATACTTGATCAGAATGGGGTCTAGGAAGTTTGGAGGTCAAATCAACATCTTGGGCCATTGTCATGTTCCTCAAGATGTTCCTGGTTGTTTGATATTTTTGCCATGTGGTGGGGTGCATTTTCCTGCAGGGGGTAGGCCAGTGACATTTGGGATTTCCATTTGCATGAGGGAGTGTCTTGTTCTGGGACAATGTTTATTTGGGTGTCTAAGTCTCATCATAGTACCAATATGATCAATGTTATTCA
>OMNN01029173.1:0-13094 GCA_900302755.1 Chromis chromis
CCCGACTAGAGGCTGTGAGGCGGACTAGTGAGAGAGTCCCGGGGTTTGTGTTCGGCGTGACGACGTCTAATGTCCCCGACAACCACTGTAGTCTCATTTAGCCACTTGTGAGCAACCGCCGTTTTAAGTACGCGTAAAAACTTTAACATTCACAAGTGGGGGTTTTATCTAACGTAGTTTATCTGGTCCAACAAAACGTCAACATCTCTTCAGCTTGTGTTAACCACAGACCTTATTTCAGGCTCTAAACACAAACCCATTCAAAATCCCCATTGACTTTAAGAGTTAGGAACCAAAGCTAACTCACTTCTGGGTTTTAGGACTCATTCCTGTGTCAGTCTATTATATTGATTTCTTTTGATATTATATTTATATTCAAAATATACACATATTTTAAAAAACAGACATTGTTCTTAAGTGCGGGTGGTGTATTATCAGGTTTACCCTTTTCAATTTCAGGTTGTGCCACATTGACATACAGTTTGTAAACACAAAATGAATTTAAATATTTAAATGAAGTGTTTTTTTAAGGGCAAAAATGTATAGTTTAGGTAAACTGACTTATTGGTAAGGTGGTTGATGTATTTTTGGCTGACTAGACTTTTTATTAGACCTATTGCAGCTTTTTTCTCCAAATAGTAGGAACGTTATTTCCCAGGCGTTTTTTTAAGGAAGTTAATGCGTAGTTTAGATTAACCGACTAATCGCTGATGCGGTCGATTAGTCGTGAATTCTCGGATCCACCTTAAAAACTGGCTGATCCCGGCTGGTCCCTCCCTCCCCGTGTGGCGCGCCCCAGCACGCGCTCGCCTCCCTCTCTCTCGGCTGCCCAGCTCGCGCGGAAGAGACGTTGATCCGGCCGTTGGCTCTTTTCTCCGGTTCACAGTACCGGAGCCCCTCCGCCCACCGCCCCGTTACCGACACACCGCCAGCCTCAGCTCGTCTGCTGGGTCCGCTCTTTGTTCCAGAGTCGGTCCCTCCGGAGGACAACAGCCACAGAGTGAGTTTTTCCCCCTTTCCTTCCTTCCAGCGGATTGATTTCGGGACTCGGGTCCGGTTCGTTTTTCGGGGGCTGCCGTTACCGGACCGCAGCTTGTTTTAAGTGCAGCCAGAGTGAGAGAAACTGCTTCAACCGTCGGACAAAGCTGCCCTTTTTTTCCTCCGCTCCCCGCCCGGTGTTGTCAGTCATTTTCCCACCACTGCAGTTGTCAACTTGGAGCCCTGCTGGGAAATGGACGAACCCCTCTGAAGTGAAGACGCTGCCCGCCGTTACCGACACCGACACAGGGACGTGATTTGGTGGACGAGGATCCGCCGAGTGGAGGTAACGTCTTTTCCCCTCTTGTGTGTGTGTGTTAACTTTTACTCCTGCTTTTACTTTGATTCACTTGTGGGCTAATAAAGACGACCAGCACCGCGTCGTCTGACCGTTAAAGTGACATTTTAACGTGTTTTTCGTGGGGGTCCGTCGTGTCCCCCGGTTGTCCGCACTGCTCAGCATCCGGGTAACGGTCAGAACTGCCGTTTCTTTTACCTTGACACCCACTTAGCAGCAACAGATTTGGGATTTTCCACAGGTGTTAACGAGCTACTCTCAACGTTAAAACATCGAATTTGTTGTATTTTCCGCTTTTAAAAAAACACCCATTAAGTGTCTGAACCCCTCCGAGGCTCGTTATGTGTTCTTTTACCGGATTCTGCTCCGTCTAACGTCCCGACAGTTAGCTCGGTTACAGCCCCCGGTACGTGCCTTCTTAACGTTTCTTTCCCCCCTCAACCTTAAAACACACTCTTTACCGATTAGCTTCCATTTTGGTCAAACTTTTCCAGCTTAGTTCATCTTGTTTGCTAAAGTTGTCGTTAGCGGAGGTGTTGTTGGAGGTTACGCCGAATTGGAAAGTCGCGGTCGGTGATTGCGCAAAAGCCTCTGAAACATGTGCAAAAAAAATCTCAACTGATGAATGAGGAAATGTCGTGTAAATGGCCGGATTGTGAAGAGCTGGAGCTTCACAACGGCTCGTATCGGCTGGAAACAGTTTGCGCTCAGTCTGTTTTGTTTTCCGACCCATATATTCCCCCTCCTGCTAGCCCAAAAACAGAGCCGTGAATCAGCCTCTCTTTCCCCCCCAGCGAACACTGGTTGCTGGTTGCGGCTGTGTTTGCGGTGGCACCTCGTGAACGCGGCCGCCCTGCAGGATGAGCCCGTTCAGCTCGTCGGAGTGGTTTCCCCACATCGGAACAGGGGCGGAAGGGAGCCGTTACCGTGTTAGTTAGCCCCCGTTTTTGTTTTAATTAACGGTTCTTGGTGGAGAACCGTCCTTACGTCATCTCTAAGATGGGCGGATGAGTAGCAGCTCTTTTTCCTCCTCTCCTCTCGCTTCATCCATCTCCTCCTCCTCCTCCTCTTCCTCCACCACCACCTCCTCCCCTCTCCGGCTGGGTGTGTCCTGCCTTATTGCGTTAGGAAGGAGGGGGGATCCCGCATCTTGGCTCACTGGTGGTGACTCCTCCTCAGCTTGTGACCTCCAAACGAGGGCATTGCTCCTTCTGCTTTCTGCTGCTAATCCGTCAAACGGGGAAGCTCTTTCTTTCGCTTCAAATCAAAACTTCATCGGATGTGTTCGGTTTGAGGAGATTCTGAGGGAGGTGGTGGAATAAAGACTGTTTGCTGCAGCCACAAGGGAACAGTTTGGATAAGAGGCTTGTTCTGCACATCTGGAGGAAGCAGATGATTAGTGATGTGATGGAGAAACGTATGAAGGCAACAGGGCTTCAAATTAAAATTGAATTGAATTGAACAGTTTGAGTTACGTTCAAACAACAAGCTACACCCCAGACCTTGGTGTGGGAGACCGGTGGTTCAAATCCTGGTCAGGGTGCAGGTATCCAGTGAGGACCCCTTAGGCCAGGTCCTTAACCCTTTAAGACCTGAGCCTCCAAATGTTTTTTTTCTTATTTTGATTAGAAAAAGTCAGAAAATGTCCTGTGGGTGCTGGTGCCTGTTTTTTTCAGAAGAAACTTTCAATATCTGGCAGTTATTTACAATTTACTGCCTGTTATCAGAGTAATCATGGTTAAAAATGAAGAGAAACACAAAAACTGATTTGATTTTAGTGGAAAAAACAATGGAACTCAGCATAAATTGTATTTTTTTTAATCACACAGAGCTGCTACTAAAGCTTCCTGGGAGGGTACGAATGAAATTACCATAATGACACTATAGCTTCCCACAGTAGGAGAGGGAGCCCCCGAACTCAGTCAGTCAGTCGGTGAGGCGCTCCCTATATAGCGCCATTACGGTAATTTCATTCGTACCCCCCCAGGAATCCGTTGGATTTCTTCCGATAGCGAAACACTGACATAATCACAGTATTCCAAAGTGTGCTTACCCAAACGTGTCACCAATGACGCACTATGACTTAAAGGGTTAATGCTGCCCCCCTACCCCCCTACCTTTGTACGTCACTTTGGATAACAGCTTCTGCTAAATGACATCGTAGAATTGTTTACTGTGTTGGAAGAATTAGCTGTTTCTCTTTATTGACTGGTAGTTTCCACTTGACACACTGAGCTGCTCCAGTTAAAGTTTCTATCGTAGTTTCTGTTCATTTGACCCCCCTGCCCGTACTTATTCCATACATCATGGACGCTGAACCTGTTTCTGTTCAGTTCTGTAAAGTTTAGCTGCTCTACCTGCCTTAAAACGCCCCCAGGGGACAAATAGAGGTTTCTGAATTTAGTTGAGTTGTTAGTGAATTGATCTGAGTTGTTAGTTACAAAACTGTTAGTAATACATTTAAAATCTTGAACTTCAGAGGTTAAACTCCCAGTGTTTTAGGGCTGGTCCAGAATATCTTAATATCCGGTCGTTGTGGTCGTATTGGGATAAGAATTCTGATATTCGAATAGTCGTGGCTAGGTTCTAGTACGCGGACCTACCAACTCTGATGTCACGCTCCACTTGGCCCGTGTCAGTAAACAAATAATTGTATTCTAAGTCATAACTAAGTCATAACTGATGAATCTGATGAACAAGTTTTCACTGTAACAGGAAGACGGCTGATGGACTGTATGAAGTGGGTTGTGGTGCTGAGACGTTGAGCCACACAGAGGCGTCTTGTGATGTCACTAGTTAGATAATGACCTCATCACTAACAGCTGGATGTATGAAGTAACACCTCTGCTCCTTCTCCTGGAGGTTAACCTTCTACTTTCTACTACAGATGTCTTTATTTGTATGAAGTTAAGTGTTTGCTTCAGGCAGGTTGGCCTACATCTGGTAGAACTGGAGCTGAACAGATTAGCTGATTGATCGCTTATATCACTGTAAACTGCTCTGGGGTGGACAAATCACCTGCAGGCTCTGATGGGATGGAGATTTTCACTTTGATCTCAGAGAAACATACTGAGCAGATTATTTGATAATGTAAAGATGGAGGTAGTATCTGTAAGACTCTTTACAAACATGGAGGAGCTGAAGCAGGAAACTACGTTCCTCTTAAAGGCACTTATGTTGATCTGAATGGACAATAAAGGAAGACATGTGGGCTCTGGTAACCTGACCAGGTGCATCCCACTGTGTGCTGTGATTGGCTGCTGCCCTGTGACGTCCTGCACAGCGTGACGAATCGGTGTAGAGCGATCTGGTGGCTGATGTTGCTGTTCCATCGGTGGCAGAGCAGAACTACGTAGGTGTACAGTGACGATGACAGCAGACGTGTTTGGTTACTGGAGGTCTTTGTGGAATTAGCTTCAGTCTGGGCCACCTGTTGTATAAAACAGCTCTTATTGAACCAAATACATTCAAATAATTAAACTCAATGATTCTTTGCACTGTAATTTAGGGCTGCAACACCGAATCGATAAATTATTAAAAGTGTTGGCAACGAATTTCATTATCGATTAGTTGTGTTGCGTGATTTATGCGTCACTCGCCGCGTCGTGGAGCCGTTTCCCCTGCAGAGTCGACGCTGGCTGACTGAGATAAAGTAAAAAATAAACCTCAACCTGCAGAGCGAGTTGAACGGAACGAGGCGGAGGTAAGGCGGAGGCAGGGCGGAGGCGGTATTTCCAAAGGAAATTAAGTAAATTCTACAAATGACCGACGCAGAGAAAACGGTTCGACCCTCAAAAGGGAGCACTTTGGGAAAAATTCACGCTTCACCAAACTAAAACATGCGTACAGCCTGGTCCACTACAGGATAATGGGGCAGGTCTTTGTCCCGATGTCCCCCTTACTTAGGATCGAAGCCAGCAAAGGCCCGATTATCTGATGTTTGCAAACAACATGGTGTCTGATTCTCCTGTGGTGTGTTCAGAGTGATTTTGTTCTGTCCGATCCGCTCAGAAGGAGAGATCGTAGATAATGAACATGTTTAATATTTACAACTATAACTCCTGCAGTGTGTGAGGTTCTCTGAGAGGAGCCGAGCAGCACAGTGTGTAACGTCACGTGTAGCGGAACAATAGCCAATCAGGACGCGAGCTGACTCAGCTGACTGACGGAGGAGGAAGTAAATACTATTTTACTCACCTCCAACTCGCTGTAATGTAGTGGTGGGGATTCTGGCTCTTCAAGGAACAACAACAACAAAATGCTTCTTTGTTTGCACTTCATAAAAAAGTAGCCTACATATTTTGCAGGTGTGTAGCATACAGGACATCGGTATGTATTGTTGTGTACATTTATTTATGTACTGAAGCTGTTTGACAAACATTTATTTATTACTATTATTTAATATTATTGTAACAGAAGCAGCAACCTGGCAGTCCAGATGTTCTATTTTGGAATAAAGTAAGATTTTTTTATTTTTTTTTTATCTGATTCATCGATTAATCGAAAAAATAATCAACCAATTAATCGATTATTAAAATAATCGTTAGTTGCAGCCCTACTGTAATCAGAAGAACTAAATATGTGAAATCTACTATAGTAGTTATCAGTTATCAGCCAGTTAGCTCCAGATACACAGGGAGAGACTCACCACTGGTTGGCAGATGGAGCCGTATTTAGAGGCATGAAGCTCAGAATGACGACGACAAATTAGGATTTACTGAAGTCAAACTCATTTTATGGAACAGAGGTTTGTTCTTTGTTTTCTGCTTGAGGAGCAAATTAGTGTCGGTATTGTCTGACCACCCTCCACCTCCTGCCAGCTGAGCACAGCCAGTCACGTTGTCTCAGGACAGAGTGTCTGTTTGTGTCCGGAGCTGCTGCTGAGGTCCTGAAGACCACCAGAAGTGACGGAGGCTGACTCAGTGAGTCTGTCTGAAGGTCCAGCAGCAACAAGAAGGAACATTTAATAGTTCACTGCAGGTATCAGCCTCTCCTCTGCTGCTGTCCTCTTATTATTAACATGACCTTTGTTTGTGCTGCTATAGCTGAAGAAATGATGTCTGGATTAAAGCCAAGTGTTGAATCTTTACAGTTTTACTTTTACCAGGTTAGTTTCCTGATGTGTTTAAATTAAATGGATTATTAAATAATTGAGACCCCAGGTGGACCAAGCTGAATAGCTGTGCTTGTGATCAGAGCTCCTGTTGTGGCTGGACTCTAACTGACTGGGCCCTGTGGAAAATATTCAATCAATCTGCCTGTTGTGTGGATGAACCAGTCTGCCCCGGAGCACTAATGAAGTATGAGCTCTTCTGTTCTGTTGTATTGACTGTTCAGTTCTGGTCTGTCTGTGTTGAAGTCATGGATGTGCTTTTATCTGTTGTCCATCACAGACTGCAGATCATGTGACTTGTGGCTATTGAGGCTGTTGTCTGAAGAAGCAGGTCTGTGTTTCATCCTGTCTGATGGCTCTGTGTTAAATGCTGCTTTCAAAATGGCCACTCTAAAAAAGGCCTTTGCTCTGCAGACTCATCAGGGCACTGTGCACTATCTGTTGTTCTATGTTCTGGTTCTGGTTCCACTACATTAAGTTCATTGCAACACAAGTTTTTTTTCCATTTTCCAGTAGTTTTGGCCTCGAGACAAAAAGGAACCCTGACCAGTGAACATGGAGCCTTGTCCTCCAGGCCCCTGTTTAAATGTTTCCATCAGAACAAGAGGTGAGCTTCAGATGTACATCGAGACGTTAACACGGTTTGTTTTAATATGCGGTTTCCAGTGGAAGTGGGCTTCAAGTGTTGACATCCGAGACCAATGTGCTGCTCTGACAATGAGGCTGCAAACAAGAGTGATCTCTCTGAATCCGACCTTCAGACCCCAGATGGAGTCTGAACCATCTGGGACCTGATTTACAGATCGATGTGATCCGAGTCGCCCTGAGGCAGAACAGTTTCCTCCCTCGCTGCTGAACTCTGAGCTGCTGGGGCTCCAGTCTTCTGTCACTTTATGACTGGTTCACTGTTGAAGGCTGAGAATCACATTTAGCTGTGAGAGAAACATCATGGAAACAATCTAAAGCACACAGTATTGATCGTAACGTGGTTGTAACCTTCTATCAGGAATACTTTTTATACCTTATATCATTTTATATCACAGAAACTGGTTGATGACACTGATGTTAATTTAATAATTGAAGAACAGAACATCGTCGTGATTTATTGATATTAAAGAAAGAATGAAGTTTACTTTGAATAGCAATAAATCACAGTAACTGGTTCTGAGATAATAACAACCTGATTGATTGATTTAACTGGAAACATCCTCAGCTGCAGCCCTTATGAACATTTCTATGTAGTAAATCATCTGAAAGCACATCAACAGTCAGAACCAGGTCTGTAGCTCTACTGGTTTATCTAATCCAAGTACTTCATCACATGCAAACTGCAAACATGCAAAACTTGTGTCAATCAAAGCTGCAAATTAAAAACATTACAGAGACGAATGCCTCGGACTAAGTGATGTAGGAAACCCTCCAGTAGCTGACAGGCCTGCATGTGGTCTTGGTGTCCAGCCCACATCACTGTGAGGACACCATGCGGTCCTCCACCTGTAGGTCCGGTATCACTCACAGCCGCTACAACCAGAAACACCGTCCATTAAGTGGTAACTGGGATGTGGAACCCCTCTGCAGACGGAATCCCTGCCTGTGAACCAGATCCAGCAGCGCACGCTTTGTCTCTTATGTAAGTCCACATCCATTATTAATGGATGCACTGCAGCTCTGAGCAGCTCAGTCCTATATTTAAGATATGGATGTTCTGCAGTGTTCCTGATTAGAATGGAGCTTTATCATTATTTCATATCCCTGCTGGCTGAAGAGTGGTCGTCTCACCGTAATGGAGGACGATGATGACTCTGTTATTTATTTAACTGATTAAACCTTTATTTATCCAGGAAAGCCTCCCTCTATTTAAATCAGGGGTGCCCAATCCTGGTCCTCGAGGGCCACTATCCTGCATGTTTTAGATGTGTCCCTCTTCCACCTGATTCAAATGATCAGGATCGTTATCAGGCTTCTGCAGAGCTTGATGATGAGATGATCATTAGAATCAGGTGTTGGAAGAGGGAACCATCTAAAACATGCAGGATAGGGGCCCTCGAGGACCAGGATTGGGCACCCCTGATTTAAAGAGTGTCAGGGCCAGTACAGGCAGCAGTAACAACCAGAAGACAACGAGGGATCTCCTGGTTCAGAACGGCCCTCTGGGAGGTGACTAACTACAGACACGAGGCTCTGTTCCACCTCTGACAGGAGTTATGCATTTTACTGATGCACTGACTAAACAACAAGTCTGTTGTGCTGAGTCAACGAAACTTCATTTAACAGAAGTGGTTAAAAAAAGGAAACTGAAGTATTTATTCTTGTCCTGGAGGCTCAGTGGTGGTGTTCTCTGGGGCCTGGATTAAATCTGTTCTGGGGTGGCGCCAGCATTTCCTCTATGCAGGAAACACTCTGGACAGATAAAGCTAAATGAATGACCTGAAACCTAAACTCAGTAACAACCTTTTGGCCCTATAAGGCTTATAATTATATCACATTTACATTTGTAGTGTCTCTGTGTCAGGCTGTGGGCATCAGGTGGCATTTAACTGATGCTCTATCAGTGACAAGCCTTTATTCTCAATCTGCCTTTAATTGATCATATTTGATGTTTGTTAGATTTGCTCCTATTTGTTCCATCTCAGTGTCTGTGAAGGTTCTCAGTCGTCCAGGTCGCGGTTCTCCTCGTAGTTTCAGTGGTAGCATCTGGACTTGGTGGAGTTAGCTCCAAGACGTTTCACCTCTCATCTTGGATGAGTCTTGGAGAAACTCCACCAAGTCCAGATGCTACCAGTGAAACTAGGAGGGGAGACATGAGACGTGTCGGTGCTGAACGCTGCATGTTCAGGTGCCATAGCAGCAGTACTGATGATCAGACTGAGCTGTTAACTGACTGGTGCAGCTAGAAACGCTTTAAATCATTAAGCCGACCTGTAGTCCTGTGGTCAGTGGACATGACAGAGGACACATAGTGGACTCTCAGGGGTCCACATAGCGTGGTGCTGTAGTCTGCCTCCACAGTGGACCGTCCTGCCCCGCTTCAGTGGGTCACTGTGCACCTGCTTAGTGGAAATATCCACACAGATGATGTGGAGGCGGCAGCAGGACTGATGATCGTAACTGGACCATCAGACAGTGTCCTCCTGACACACACTTACATAATGGTTGTGTGTGTGTGTGTGTGTGTGTGTGTGTGTGTGTGTGTGTGTTGACAGGTGTTCAGTGGGTGGAAATGTGGGCGTTTGTGTGTGTTTGTGTCAGACAGGAAGGTTTGAGCAGCAGGAGGAACGTTCAACAACAGCATCTTCCTCAGTGCTGCTGAATCAAAGAGTCTGTCTGTACTTGGCAGCATTTCTGAGCTGTCAATAAACTACATGTGTGATTAGAGCTGCTGCTCAGTCGCATCACATCAGATCTGCTCATCTAAACTAATTACGTTCAGCTTTCATCATTTCCAAGTAGCTAAAGTTCTAAATAAGTGAGTCAAAGATTCAATTCAGATCTTTAATTACCTTTGTTTGCATGTTCCAGTTTTTATTAGTGGCCTAATAAACACTGACAGCCTGTAGCTGGAACCAGAACATCCGATGAGCAGCAGAAGATATGAGTGTTGATTAAATATGTATCAGATTCACATCATGGAGGTCCTGATTCACACCGTGGAGCCGTTAAGAAATGGAAGTTAAACTGAGAGGAACCCACCAGTCACAGTGACAGACTCGTGTTTCTGTGTAACAATGTTCAGTCATTTGGACCGTTTGGTAAACAAAATGTCTGTTATTCTGAAACCTCCTTTAACACAGCTGGTTTAAAAATCAGCTGTTAGCATTGTGGTGGTTTTCCTTTAAAGCTGCTAAAATGTGTTCTGGGTTGATGCCAACATTCCCTCTATGCAGGAAAACCCCTGGACAGATGAAACAAAATGTGCCACCAATGAACCATTATGAAATCATGAATAACATGAAAGCTGGGGTTTATAATAACCTTATAATGGAGATGCTGATTCACACCGTGAGGCTGTTTAACATTTGATATCATACGCTTAAAAGTTAAACTGAGAGAAACTGATGTGACACAAAAGCACCGTGCTACAGACACTGACTGCAGAGATCACGTTAACCGGCCGTACCGCCTTGTGGACGCCCGATCCTGTCAGATCTGGGAAGCTAAGCGAGGCCTTGTCAGTACCTGGATGGGAGACCGTGAGGGAACACCAGGAAGCCTGGGTGGATGTGGTTGGTGGTGGTCTGAGGGGCCGATGGAGCAGATTGGCAGCCTGGCTTCCATCAGTCTACCCCAGGGCAGCTGTGGCTACATACATAGTTTACCACCATCGAGTATGGAGGGAATGAATAATGCAGTGTAAAGCGTCTTTGAGTGTCCAGAAAAGCGCTATATAAAACCAATGCATTATCATTATCATTATCATTATCATTATCATTATTATTATTATTATTATTATGGGGCTTCATGGGTTTATGTTTATGTTTATGGGTTGTTTTTTAGCTGTTGTCCTGGTGAACAGCTACGGAGCTCCTCCTTTGATATGATTTATTAAAGCCTCTGAGCTTCTGCACACATCTGTCTAATATGGACTTATGAAAAGGGGAGATCACATCATTCTAGATCAGAGATGGAGGTGTATGTTGACGAGATTTTTTTTTTTTTTCCTGGTGCAAACGCAGAACACGAACAAAGAATCTGAAAAGAAAATTCTCTGCGACTGCCAACTGGCCACTCAATCAGCTCTGCCTCCTACGCTATGCTAATGACAGAGAGGCAGAGAGGTGGTTAAAGCTGCCATTTAACAGCACATTACACTGCTTCACTTTCAATCAAAACTGACTGCAGATGAAGCAGAGCTGCTGAATCCAGTCACCATCTTATCCTCACCTGTGTTGGACATCAGTCTGTCCCTGGCCCACACCACATACTATTAACAGTAGACAATAGATATAGATCGACTGTATTGACGTTACACAGACGTACAGTGAAACTAGAAATGCTTTCAGGCATCTACAAAAACATTAAAACATTCATTCAAGTAAGACAAATGTATATTGCATTGTTTTTGCAGTTAGCATACAAGACGTCAACACACTTTACATCTTTACTCATCAAGAAATAAGGTTTATGTTCATCTAAGCACTTCATTTCTCATTTCTGCCTCGTGTTTTTTAGTTTTTGTCTTCGGCTGTTTGGTGCTGAGCAGGTGGAGCTCAGTGCATTTATCAGAGACTGTTTACTGAAAACATCCGCCAGTCAGTGAATGTTTCTGTGGCCTTACAGATTATTAGAAATGTTCCCATATCGTGTTGATAAAATAATAATGTTTCACTACAATTAAATTATTCACATTACAAAGGTATCCACCATTTGCTCATATGTGACTGACCACTGCGGTGAAAGCTGAGCCAGGTTAACCTTATTTGTCATTTCTCAGATTGAAACAGTCTGCAGTTTTTTTATTCAAATCATCACAACTGGTGATTTCACTGCTGACCCCCATATCAAAAACGTTCCTATACAATTAAACTGCTTTCTCAATTATGTTTTGAGGGATTTCCTTTTTATTATGTTTGTTTGTGACGCATCCAAAGACACTCCTCCTATATCTTTACTGTTCATTTTATTGCTTTCCAACTGTTGCTCCTTTCCAGCTAACTAATCCTGTATTACATGGGGCAGGACTCATCCTCTTGACAACCCAGAAAATGGAGGAGAAGCTTCAGTCATGTTGTGAAAGGTTCGTATTTTTAAATCAAATCCTTTAACTTGATCATGTAGTTTTGCTGCCTAAACCTAACCGAGCAACTAACAAGTAGTTAACACTGTCAAAGGGTCATATTTAACTCAAAACATGATAGTTTAGTCAATCTAACCACGTAGTTTTGCTGCTTAAACCAAACCAAACATTGAAAACAAGTATAAAAACTCTGGTCCCAGGACACACTCCCTGGGTGAAAGTCCTCATGACTGCAAATCCCTGTTATTAATATTTTAGCTGGTTCAAGTTGTTGGTTGTCTATAGAGGGAAAGCTTACCTGATACCTGATAATGCTGGCGACCAGTTTGTCTGCTGTTTCAATGTATGTTTGGATTCTTATTCCGTTTATGCAACATTTCAGTGTTGGTGTTGGACCACTCCAACACCCTGCTGTGAATGAGTTCAGAGGAATGTGCCGTGTCAAGACTCACCTGCTTGATTGGCTGGAGCCCTTTACCTCGCCTCCCGAACACACTGTTGTCACAACACACCTGTGTATCTATTGTCAATACGTCCAGCAGAGTCAGTCCAAGGCAGGAGATGCAAAGTCAGTCTGTAAATAGGACAGTCGTAGGATCAGGGTGAGAGTTCTGGTGTTGCAACAAATATACCAGAAGACTTTTCCATTAAACAAGTTCTACAGATAATCCAGGCTTATTTCAGTTAGTCAGAATTACTCTCAGATTATTTCCGTTCCATTAAACAAAGTCAACATAGTTCAAGCTCACTAACTCTGGAAACTAACCTGGTCCAGGAGAGGCTAACTATCAAGCTAACTATAAGGCTAACATTCAGGCTAAGCTTAAGTTGCTGTTTAACCCTCAAATCCTCAAAAGTTGCCAGGCAGTTTAAAAGTCATGTTATCTAAAAAAAAATATTGACAAAATTAC
>OMNN01029174.1:0-11780 GCA_900302755.1 Chromis chromis
AAAGTGAGATACCATTAGTAGTCTGAATTCATAGTGTGTTAATTAAATTAATCATCCTTGTACATGAATTATCATCCTTCAAGATAAACGCTTTCTATAGCAACAGAGCAAACAAACGCAGCACAGACTTATGCACACAACCCACACAAAAATGGTCCCACTGCACATATACAGGCTTCTCTGTTATCTTTCACAGAGGAGGCTTTGGCAGTGGGAGTGTATTTGGGCCTTGAGTGAAAAGAGCCTTGCAAGCCTCTACATACAATTGTGTACAACTGTTCAAATGTGTCTCACCTTTCCAAAAAAGAAAAGTGTGGATTGACTGGCAGCTGAAAGGAGTATGAATGAGGGGTTCACAGGATTGGTGGAGTCGTAGATAGATAGGGATGGTGTGTTACCGTCCGAGGTCACCTTTAGGTCAGGCAATCAGTTCACTATATAAAGGACAAAGGGAAAAAAGAGAGAGAGATGGTCCTTTTTACGCATGGAGCTTGTGTTCGTTTAGTGGCTCTGGTGACTGTGTCTGGTCCAGCATATCTTGGCCTTTCACTCACCCAATGCATGCTGGGAAAAAGCTCATGCTGGGAAATTGCTGGAGCATCTTCTATGGAGAATCAACTCTGGCTTCTGCTTTCACAGTAACACTGACACAGAAAATGGTCAGGACATATATGGGTCCAGGGTGCAAGAGGGAAAAGGAAGAAAGAGACAGAAAGCATTTTGACTGCACTCAGAAGTCATATGTTCATCCGCATAAAAACGTTTCAAACAAGTCAAAACACATCCAAGCACACATTGATATCTACAATGTATGTGTCAATAAATATCATACTGTATTACGGTATCTCAGCCTTTGTAACACACAACTTTGTAAAGGACTAGACTGAGTGACTGACAGCTGAAAGAAACAAAATTTGAGCTTTGAAAAAAAAATCTTTAAGAGATATGGAACAGAAGAAATTGCCAGGTGAAGCAAGAAAGGCTCTCTAGAAGTTGCATATGGGGTCAATGTTTGGTCAGCCAATCAGGTTACAGCTCAGAATGGGATTATAAGAAGAAGATGCACACAGGGACAGAAATTTGTCTGACTCACAACAATCTGCCGTGCGAAGTCAATTTTCTTATGTGTTCCCTTACACAAACTCCTCGTGGCAAAACTGTTGATGCAGTAGAAGTTGCAAGTATATACCCACAATGATGTATTTCAGACACCATCCCCATTGTTTTCTTTAATTTCATATACTATACAGTACCTCTGCAAATTTTCCTTTTCCTTTTTCCACAGAGTGCCTGTGGAAAGAAGTGTCCCAATCCTTGATCAAACCCATTGTGCTTGGCGACTGAGACAGGATTGACTTCGGGCCAGCGGTGACCTTAAGTCACCTAATCTAAAACAACCTTAATCTTTCTGATGAAGCTAAAGTAAAAATCCAATAAAGGAAGACCTGCTCCCATTACATTCTGTCTTTAGTCTTCCATACGTGATTGTGCTATTCCTTCAGTTCTATTTTCTCAGTCACTTCCAGTTTTCCACGCTGTCACAATCCCTGTATTCACAATTTCAATATCACCACATGTTGAATGGTCCTTCAGCCCACATTCTCCTGATCCAATCAATCCCTGGTTGGTTTTCTTTTAATCATATCACAGTAATTATGTCATTCTTTCTGAATTTCTATTTTATAACCATAGTCCTGCCCACTTTACCCACCTGGTTGTCTAAAGCAAAGTTCCCACCGCCAGCATCTAGACTTATGGGCATCTTGTCCTGAGTTTCATTGCCAAAACCTTGTCTCTATTGTTACTACAGTAAATATCGCCATACACTTTCAAATGATCTCTTATTATTAACATATGATCTAATCTAATCTAACCTTGGGGAAATTTCTTCTCTGCATTTGACCCATCCTATTCAAAGTTAACCTTAAATATACATACTAGGAGCAGTGGGGTGCCGCGGTGCAGCGCCCAGGGAGCAGTCAGGGGTTAAGGGCCTTGCTCAAGGGCCCACAGTGGTGGTGACTGGGACAAGTGGTCGCTCTCACTTTCCCACCTCAACCTCTTGCCAGTCTGGGGGCTCGAACCGGCGACCCACCCAATTACAATCTGTGACAGCCTCGTTGTTCTTTATGTCTGGTCTCATATTCAATGATTAATATGTTTGTCTTTACCTCACCAGTATTTGCTGGCAGAACAGGAGTGTTTTGAATCACTGGCTGTGGTTTTCTTTTACATTAAATGCCTGAATTAATTTATTCTGGGTTGACTTTAATTGTCAGAAACCAAATAAGTGATGTAAATTGTATGGTATGGTCACTTTAAGTTACATTGTTTGCATTAAATATGAATCTTTTAGTTTTTTTTTTCCTTTGTTCAGTCATGTTCAAATTGATTGTTTGTTTACTGTTATAGATGACCAGCCAGCAAATGTTTGGCATTTTACTTAGCAAAAAATGATTTTCTTGTGATTGACTAATCAATTAAATTACTCATTAGGTGCGAAAATAGTGATGGCAGCTTTTCCCTACATGAAATCTTCATATTGATTGTTTTTTTCCGGTCCAATAATCAAAGGTATTCAGTTTAGGGTTAATTAAAACTGAGAAAAGAAAAAAAAAATTATATACTTAATTTAAATAATTGTATTTGGGAAACTTAAATCAGAGACCGTTGGCATGTTTTGCTTGACAAATGCCTCAAACAAGAAATAATCACTCAGGATGTCCATTGTGTCTCAAATAGGTGTAAACTTGTCAGTTAATCACCTAATCGTCTCATGCCCTGTTAAACTGTACTGCACAGAAATAGCAGGTTCACTGACAGTATTTCCTCTTAGTGTCAGTGGTGATGGCGCTGACTGACACCCTGCCTTCTGTCTCCCAGCGGTTCAGAACAGTTTGACGATGCTGGATGATTACAGGCTTTTTACAAGGCACTGGCCTGCCTGGTGTCCACAGCTGCTATTGCTGCTTATCTCCAGTGTTAATCTGCTCGGCCATGACCTGTTATTTGCTGCAGGATGGTGGGCAGCAGTGCCGTGGCGCTTCTATAAAAGCCTTTTAAGCTGCAAATCTTGCAGAGAGCAGATGTGAGAGTCAGAAACCCCCCAAGTCAAGCATCATCACTGACGCTTATGCCAGTCGTATTATATCGGCACTGTGTGAGGGGTAACCTTGACTTCTTGCTCGTAGGTTAAATGATTTCAGATTATGACGTGCCAGGACAATTTCATCAATATTTCCCTCTTCTCCTTTCCAGGCATCTTATATTAGAAATCTTTATCTATTCGCCACCAGCCGTACACATAAGTTATCATCAGTATGATGTACACGTGCCACATTTTGCTAAATGACTAGTTTTTATCTGCAAACCCAAGGCGTAAAATAAAAGGCAGACAAGTTACAATGAAGGACACCACAATAGTGCATCAAAGCCTTATTTTGTAATTGTGTTACTGCTCTCTCTTGTGTGTGTTGCCCCTCTTTGTACTGTATTTAACCTGCACTGGCTTGTTTTTGACCATTTGGGGGCAGTGGAAGCAACCTATAAACAAAACATTTCCAGGTTATCATCTTGTAAAATTGAACTTTTGAGCAAATAGTTGCTTAATTACACATCCAGCAAGCATGCAGCAAGAAATTTTGAAGTAGGTTCTGCCGTTTAGCTCGCTGAGTTAAGGCGATACGGGAGCGTGCCTATGTTCCCACAGCCCTATGTTCCCACAGCCCTATATTCCCACAGCCCTATGTTCCCATATTTCTAAGATTTCTTTTGAGAAATAATCGTTTTCTTAAGAACAGGGTTTTCATGTAAATGAGAGGCCAAACCGTGTGGAAATATCTGCATTTTCCCTTCGTGTAAACGGGGTCTTAGAAATGTGAGACATATGGAAACATAAGGCTGTGGGACCATAGAGCTGTGGGAACAGGGGGCTGTGGGAACATAGGGCTGACCCCAGGCGATACCACATGGGCTCAGTCCCTTAGCAGCGGTCATGAGTTCGAGCCCGGCACAAGACCATTTGCTGCATGTCACTCTCCTGTCTCCCCCACTTTCACTCTGTCTCTCTACCATCCATCCATCCATCGTCTTCCGCTTATCCGGGGCCGGGTCGAGGCAGCAGTCTAAGTAGGGAGGCCCAGACTTCTCTACCAATAAAACGGAAAAACTCTCCCCCCCAAAACAAAGACATTTAAAAAAAAGAAATTTAGAAGTTTGTGTCCACGTGATTCACTCTTCTTTTAGTTTAGATTTCTCTCAACCAGCTTCCGAGGCAAATATGTGGCTCCTCAGCTGCTAAAAGCTCCACTTTGTTCACCATTTAGTTGCTTACTGTCTCAGACATAACGTAATATATGAACTTGCTGCTTTTTGGTTTTGTATTGTTTGTTGGACAGAAAAAGCAAATGGAGATGTTGGAAATTGTAATGAGAATTTTCTGTTTTTGTGACATTTATTCACTGAACAATTAATTGTCGTTCACAGTTATGGTATATTCAATTCCTTATTGGACACAGGGACTTGATCATGGTATTACTGTCTGACATTGAGCTCTTCTGTCAGCACAGTCAACTTAGTACTTAAGTTATCATAGTGTCACTCACGTGTTGCATTCGTGATGATTAAATTCATCCAGGAGTTACTGGGAGCAGAGGCCCGACTGGCTCTGCCTTCAGTTTGTCTCTGCATCATCACTGCCAGCCTCAAGAACCGAGTTGTAATAACGTATTTGACAAATAGCTGTAGGCCTGTGTGGGTTGGCTCAGGCGAAGGAGAGACTTGGCCGACTTGCAGAGACTTTCTCTGATTATTTCTTAAAGGCCTGTTTCTCAGCGTAGACCCAGTGATGGAGTCCAAGTCGCCTGTGGGAACTGAACTACAGCATGGCCATCTACAGTGTTTTCTCACCCTCTTGTTTATCTGGTGCAAATGTTGCTGCTGTTTTTGTTCATTTCAGTGGATCAAAATCTAAAAAATCACCTTGAGCCTGGTGTTTGGAATAAACTTGGACTGCTGCGTGTTTGTTGAACTCACCAACAACAAACTTATATTGAATTTAACAGTTTTTGCTTTTACTTGACAGCTCACAGTAAAAGCCTGCATTAACGTAGTCTGTGAAATAAACTAATTACAGCAGTGAGATGCAAAACAATGTATTCAGACTCAGCAACTCAAGAAGTGAATAGCAAGTCATTTTCAAGTGGTTGTAAAGGCATAATTATGAATAGCAAACAAGGCTTTTATTTTTAATTTAGTGGTGTCATCTCAGATTAATGTGCTTAATACAAAATGTAATAACATCTAACTGAAGAACCATTTGAAGTTGCAAAAGCTGTGCTGCTTTTGTATAAAGGGAGCCTCTAAAAATCATTTGTAGGCAGACAAACACAGATTCACATCTAATTTTCACTTTTTCACCTCATGCATTTGTGTTTTACTGATGGATGTTAAAAGCTTTGCTTTTAGAGGCATTATTACAGCTAAATAACAACGAGAGCAACAATCATCTGCCACTATTTCATGTGCAGTAGCTGTGGAAAAAGCAAAATTATTAAAGCGGTGATGGCTCCATTGATGTGTGCTGCAGCCAGACATGGTGGTATTTCTCTACTGTATTTCACACCATGAGTTTCTTCGCTTTAGCCTCAGTTTGAATCTCATTATCTGTGGTTTTCTTCTTTTCTCTTTTAGTTTTATGTATCCTGTCGGAGGGGGTTTGGGACCGCCACAAGGTGAGTCACACTGCAGTCAATATTTCCAGTTTATTCTTCAAAACAGTGTCTTTATAAATATGTTTAACCAGGTTTCCTTTCAGAAGATGACAAAAAAAGCATGTGATCTGTGATATAGAATATTGCATTTTGAAGCATGTTGTCAGTATATTGAGAATAAAAACGTTTTTTGTTTGAGAAGTGTCACTGAAAATCTGCAAACTTTTCAGTTTAAATGAAACTGCATTTTGTAAAACTGGTTTCCTATTAACAAGTTTAGGTTCAGCATCACAACCTGCACTTTAACTGCAGATAAAGTGTAGATGCCTTGTTAGTCCTTCTTCTTAACAATTGCTCCTTGCCATTTAAGATCACCACAACCCATTAGGCATGTGAGATAGCAGTGAGGATTCTCCACACTGGAGCTCATACCTTTGTTACTCATGCCCAACACTGTGCACTGCAGGCCTCGGATGTACAATCATTTAGCTGTGCATGCTAGTCACATTAAGGCTGTTGACTTTGCAGTAACACTCCTGATAAACCATCCACGCACCGCTGGGATAGGCGTCTCTTAGGGGTCATTACATGCTCCCGTTAGCAGTGTCATTTTAGTCAGACAAATTAGAATGTGAGCAGCCTCCTAAACAAGCCATTTATTCAGCCCAGTTGAGCCTTAACATGGTGAATCATCTGGAGGCTCCAGTAGGAGCTGGCTGCTCCGCTCTGGTTGTCAGCTTACACAGCATCTGTGAAAATAAACACACACTTTTCCAATTTTTTTCCCTGACTCCTCTTGCTTTGCTCCAAGCTGTCACAGTAGTCACCAGAAAAACAGATTTGGTTGTTGCTGAGCCTGTGTCTTTTTGCAGCTATCCAGGAAATTGATTTGCAATACTGAATCATGTCCAGACTGTGGAGGCTGTTTTTCCCCAAACACTAGACCTTTATCAACTTTTCCTCAGTGACTTACTGTCATGCCTCAAATGATAATTGTATACACTATTCTTTTCCATGTCTACCGCATATCATAACAGTGTTGGTGTGTGTTTCTGCAGGCATGGTCCCCATGCAGCAACAGCAGCAGCAGCAGCAACAGCAGGGCTTCCCTATGGTTCCAGTCATGCAGCCCAACATGCAGGGCATGATGGGGATGAACTTTGGAGGACAGATGCCTCCAGGCGCCATTCCTATGCAGGTGAACTTGTTTATCTCTATTGACTTTGATGCTGTGCTTAATTCTACATTTGCATGTGTGTTGTGAAGTGAAATTAATAGTTCCCTCAGGGGGGTGTGTCATCTGCATTTGTAGTGTTTTTAACAAACTAGCTAATGTGGCTTCCACTGATGAATACGTAATACTGAAAGACTGCTCTATTGATTTAGCCGAGTTCATTCATGTGGAAACCTGGGTTTTAAATCTCTTCTTTACCCTATTTGCTTCCACATTAATCTCTTCACAAACAGTTTTAAACATTTGCACATTACCGGGAATTTATTGCAGCTTGGTGATTTTTAACAAGACTTCCATCCATTAATGTCATTCTGCTTTCCTTCGGTGATGGCATTTAATATCAAGCAACGGGAGTGTGACAGTCGGAGTCTTAATGAGATTTCTGAGCTTCTTTTCTTTCTGTGTTTTTTGGGTGGGCTTTCAGGGCGGCATGGCGATTGGCATGCAGACCCCTGGGATGCAGTTCTTGGGTCAGCCACAGTTCATGGGTATGAGACCTGCTGGACCTCAGTACACTGCTGACATGCAGAAACAAATGGCTGAGGAGCACCAGTAAGACATCTCTACACTAATGGCATAGTTTGGATTTGTCTGTGTGGAATGTGTTTGTGTAAGCATGGATGCTCATGTCTGCATATGTCTGGACTGAAAACAACACAATTACAGAAACAAAAAGACTGTGTTTTATCCACCCTGGCATTGTAGCTCTAGGGATGGCAGTATTGGCTGGGAGATCCACTGCTTTGGTCCAAACTGAATAATCTCATCAGTTATTGGATGGGTTGATGTCTACATACAGTATTCTCCAAAAGTTGCAAGCATTATCTGATTCTTATACATGATATGGTCCCATCAGGGAGGCATTGATCATACAGATTTATTCTGCAGCATTTGGAGCCCAAACCCAAACTTCAGCAACAAGGATAAATAGTTGTGTAACAGATAATTTGGTCTCCACAGGAAGAGTTTATGCCTGATTCTCATACATGAAAACACTGAGACAGTGTTGAGACAATGGTGGCAAGTTCTCCAGGATGCCTGAATTAGTATCTTGACTGCACACATGTGTAGCTAAAACCACTGGGGCTGTTTTAAAGGCAAATTGTGGTCATACCCAATGTCAACTTGATGTAGAGGTTTTGTATTTCCTGTGTGTTGTTCATTAATAAACAAAAACTATTCATGACATAGTATTTAAAATCCACACGTTAGATTTAGTACGTCAAACTTTTGTAGAATTTTACATACATTTGTGTTCCCGTTAGGGTGACCAAACGTCCTGTTTTCCCAGGACATGTCCTGTTTCACGTCCTGTCCTGGCCGTCCGTCCTGTTTTTTTTATAAAATGATGAAAATGTCCTGATTTTGATTGATTTCAATCGTGCGCATCCCTGCCGGTGCCACCAGGTGCTGCCGATTGTCGCTGAGCGCCTCCGAGGCCCTAATGCGTGGACCTATGAACTCCGATGTCACGCTTCACTCTGCCCGTGTTGGTAAACAGAACACCCCCCCCTCCTGTTGACCGACCAAATATCTGGACAGCACAAATCCCTATTCGGACCCTATTCAGCCCTATGTCATTGCCGGGCCGAGTGTCCTGGTTTTCGCCAATCAAAATATGGTCACCCCAGTTCCCGTCAGGATTAATTTTAATAAATTTGATTAACTTTGTACCATCAGGTCATAGTTTTAATTTGTCCAATACTTTGTGACCAAACATCTTTAAAACTAATGACGCTCCCAGCAGCCTGAGCTAAATGTGAACATGCTAACATGCTAATTTAAGCTAGTAAACATGACCCACCATTTACCTCCAAGCACCGCTGTGCCTCAGTACAGCCTCCCAGGCCTGCTAATATTACTTTAGGTCTTGTTAAATACTTTCCAGAACAGACATTGAATCACTTTGAGCTCCAGGGCTGCTGCTCTCAGGGTTACTGCTGATTTGATAACTTGATAGAGCTTTTCTCATCCTTGGATTTTATAGTTTCTCTATATCTCTGTCAAACTACGTCAGCCATCTAATTCTTCCTGTTCAATGCATGTATATAAAAAATGCCAAGAAACAGTAGGAAAAACATCCATATATGATTCTAGTCATTATGTATATAAGTGACGTGAAATTGTTTGTTATTAAATGTGAACGTAATAACATTAATCAAGAGATAATCTGCAGAATGCCATTTTTAAAGTCTGATAAAAACAGATCATATATCAAATGAATGTATGCATTAAATAGTCTGCACCTTCACCTGTTCATCATTTAAAAAAGTAATTCATACAGTATGTTCTCCCTTAATTCTGACCTAGGGAGAATAGAGAAAGAATATTATACATAATATTGGCTCTCCATGTGATTTCTGTACTCTTCTTGCCCTTTAGAAAACGCCTGGAGCAGCAGCAGAAGATGCTGGAGGAGGACAGAAAAAGAAGACAATTTGAGGAGCAGAAACAGAAACTGAGGCTGCTCAGCAGTGTCAAACCCAAGGTGAGTGTCTCTGCTCATCTTGTTTATTTTGCTGTTTTTCTGGCATGCCCACCGCTCATCCTTGTTACCCTCTGGGCTCTTGATACCTTATTCTATTGCTCTGTGCTCAGACAGGGGAGAAGAGCCGTGACGACGCCTTGGAGGCAATCAAAGGCAACCTGGACGGCTTCAGCAGAGATGCAAAGATGCACCCGACTCCATCATCACAGACCAAGAAGCCAGGTAGTTTTACATTAAAGCTTTTAGTTGTAATCCCTGCCATTTTTCCTGTTGTGCTTCTCCATAGCTGATACGCATCCGTCTGAGAATAATCACTGGATTAGAAACAGGTCAGCGTGATGACTGCCCAGCTGGCAGCCAGACGAGCCAAAATTGGGATTTTCTGCCTGAATATATAATATGCAACACAGATGCATCACAGTTCTTTTATCACATTGTTTTTCCTGTCTCTATATTCATAATTATCACTCTTTAGTGGTGTCTTTTATTTACATGTGTTCCGTACATTATCTCTTTGTGACCCTCAGCTGTCACTAACTTTATGCTGTCTTAGAAATATCTTTTATTTAACTTACTCCTGTGTGTTTCAGAAAGTTGTAAGCATGCATTTAACAAACATACACTGATATAAAGACACAGAGCAGGCAGCGGTTCCCAGCCTTTTAGGTTTGTTAATCTTCATTTTGAAGCAGTATTAAGTTGTAGCTTTAGGTTTGGTTTTGAGGAATTACCGCAAAGGCTAATTTTGACTTTAAAGCCTTTTTAAACCGTTGTTTAGTTTCAATAATTCTGTGGTCTATGTGTATCTTTTCTGTCTCATCAGTCATCTGGAGACCCCTCAGATTTATAACTTTATACAGCTTGGGAACCTCTGCCTTTGAGTCATTATTATGGCACTGACGTTTGTACAGACGTTGCAGTTTTGAAAATTGATAAACAGTATTACAGTTAAATAGCATTATAGTCAATCTCTAAAACAGTAAACACTGTCAGGGTTTTACTCAAATTTGCAGCTCTACAATTTCTGGTCTCGCACAAAATAGTGGTTATCTCACTCTTGCAATGTGCAGCCCTTAATTCATTCTCCATTGTAGTGTGTGTCATGTGTTGTGCCATCATCATTATTTCTTCATTTTTGCAGACTCATCGCCATCACACCCATCTGTCACCACTCACTCCCTCCCTCCAGCTTTATCCGAAGATAATGATGAATTTAGTGACTTTCAGGGGCCTTTAGATGCCCCTGCCTCCTTCCCTCCACCCTCCTCCACTTCTTCCACCTTCGGCCTGTCCTCTCAGGCCCACGCCCAGCCTTCATCTTCTGCCTCCAAGACAGGTTTCTCTGAGAACGATGATGAGTTTAGTGATTTTGTTCAAGGGCCTGTAAACACTTTCCCTGCCTCCAGCTTCCACCTGTCCTCTCAAGCACAAGTCCAACCGTCACTCCCTTCCTCACATTCCCTCCCTGAGTCCCTCCCTGCCTCTATGTCCATTCCCACTGCCACCCAACACTCTGCTGTCAACACCAGCTCCCAATCTACATTTCAAGGTAACTCTTCTCTTGCTTTGTTGACACCTCCCCTCCCATCCCCATAATTTATACTCAACTATTTCCACGTAGTCTGGAGGATTTTTTACATGTAGTGCTGCTTTTTTTTTTTTTTTTGCTGATCCTGAATGTTTTTGCTGTTACCTCCGGATGTTGGGTTGGTCTTGGCCTGCATTACAGTGTGAGAGCATGTAGCCAGCATAGCATATGGCCTCATTCCCTAGACCTTTAAAGCTACCACACACTACAAACTAGACAAAAAAGGATGCACAGTAAACAACCCAACTTGCTTAAAACCGAGAATACTTCACAGTAGGTTTTGCTCATGTAGTAGCTGAATTCCACCGTCGGTAATGAACCCATTTATGGTTTGTGCAATGATAGAGAACTGTCACTGTCATGTGTCATTTGCCGTGTTATCTCTAGGATGAGCAGCTGCTCTGTGACAGCTCTCGGTCTCTAGACTGAGTGACAAGACAGAGAGATCACCTTCTGTCCAGAGAAATGCAACAGCTAGCCCTCCGTCCGCTGTCATCCCCAATCCTCTTGAGACATTTCTGACCTAGTTGTTTAGCATCTGGAATAAGCAGATTAGATGGCTGATGGATGAATTGCCTCTGATAGAAGAGAGACCTGAGCAATTATTGTGGCAGTTTTTTTTTTTTTTAAACTTCTGATACTGTAGAATCAAAACAACAGGTTGCATGAAATTTGGCATGGTTAATCGGTCTATGTGCAGGCAACAATGTAAAAATACATCATATATATATATATATATATATATATATATACACTCAC
>OMNN01029175.1:0-13735 GCA_900302755.1 Chromis chromis
GTTATAAATGCGGAGCTAAATTGAATATCTTGCTGGGTAGCTTGCAAGTTCTTATTTTTATCTTTACCCATAATAGTGCATCATATTTATTAGTCAGAAAAGGTAACAGAAATTAGTTTTAAAAGTGGCCAAAATACTACTAAATACAAGGTATTCTTTCTATAAAACTCTTAAGTGGGTTTTAATGCACATAATATTGCGCATAGCTCCACTGCTAGCACTGAATGTACAGCATATAACAAAAGAGAATACAATCACGTAAATAGCAAATGAGTCAACATTGTATAACCTTATAATAACAGTTTAGATTATACTAAAAAGGCCCAAAGGTACCTCAGTGCAACTAAAATTAGGACACCTTTTTGTATTAAGATTATACTATGATTATGATATTACCTTCATTTCTGATAACAGACTTGGCGCCTCGGCATGGCGGATACCAATGTACTGGAGAGATGTTCTTTCCTTCCTAAGAGTTTATTATTTTTTTAGCTGCTTTTTGTTGGAGGGCCTGTGTTGCTCAACCTTTTTCTCTTTAAAATACCACAAAGGTGTTCTATTGGATTTGAGTTGGGTTACACACTTAGCCAGGTCCCTTTTTTTTTTTAGTACTTTAGAAAGTCTTGTGCGATTTTACCAGCGTGCATTCGGATCATTACCATGTTGGAATTTTCCTTTTCTGCTAAGCCCCTGGAGGCTGTGAGTCATCTTGTCAGCCAGTATTTTGGTGCATCCACAGGCATCCATGGTTCCATGCAGCCCCATATCACTGCACTCTCACCTCTGTGCTTCACTGTCAGGACTATGCATTCAGTGTGGTAGTCCAAGCCAAAATAGTGGACCCCATCTGAGCCAATCAAATTGATCTTGACCATCTTCTCACCAAAGAATGTGCTCCCAATAATTATCATGCTTCTTTTCGTTCTATCCAGTAAAGTTTAATCTTGCAGTTCTGTCACTTTTGTGCCAAAGTGCAAGACAGAGTGTTTTTTTTCTTGGAAGGCGTCCATAGAGGTTGATGTTATGCAGTATCCTTCACACTATCTGAGCTGTCACAGAAACTCTGATTTTCTTGGTAACTCATGTGGCAATTCTGGAGCACTGGCTCATCTGTTTTTTTCAGAGCTTGAATGCAAAAGTAGCACATTGTCCCTGGTCTCATTTTTGGAGGACAGCCGGTGTCACTCTGATTAGTGGTACCGTGGCTCAGTCTATACCTTCTGGTCAATGGTCTTTCTTTATCCTTTTCCATCTTTTGTGAAGTCTAACAATCAGGTTTTTCAGTTTCCTTAGCAGTTATTTCCTGTGTGGAATCATGAATACAGACACAGCCCTTAGGTCCAAAATTGAGAAAGTTATGGTGTTTACAGATCATTGTATTATGCAGTTAGGCTAATTGGAAATCACAGGTGTACTCAATGAGTTTATAGTGATCACTTTTGTTGCATTAAGGTTCTACTTTCTACACCTTTTTTATAGTATTTGTTATTGATTGTTAAAATGAATGCAGTTCTTGAGAGGTGGTACCATTTTGAATCTTTTGACATTTAAGTGATATTGCACAAATGTGTGCTCACTTCTGCTGTATACTGTAATTGGGCTTGGAGGTGGTAAAGGGAAAAGGGGACTTAAAGAGGCTCAGCCTAAAGCATATACTACAAATGCACCCTGACAATCTCACTTTTTATCCACTCTGCACACCTTGCATTTTTTTTGCCGCCAGCACTCTGTGTTTTAAAAAATGTACAAGTCAGAGCAGGGAAATGCCTTCAGTTGTCCCAGCTTTCCCTAAGCTGTACAGTGAAATGAGGCCCACATCCTGTAAGATTTGTTCTACACAAGTAAAAATGGAAAACAAGTCAGTAATGGCGGCATTCTTCTTAACCCCGGTTTCATCACCAATGGAGCAAAAACATCATAAATATAAACAGCTTTGACTGGAACATATGGAGACTTCGGTATTTTTCTTCTTAATAATTTTAGCAAGCTCATTACCCATGCCGGCTAAGCGACTGACAGCAAGTTTACTGTGTTGCTGCCTGGTGGTGTCTACTGTGCCATCTTCTCATAATAAAGGAAGAGTGGTGCACCTTGCGTATTCAAGTGTAACACTAAGGTGATATCACCCCTCAAGTCAAAACTATCTTGGTGTCTTTTTATATACAAGGAGCTCATCTCCTGCTGACTCTACAGTCAATGACGCCGTCTAACATAGTTCTTAACCATATGTTTCCTGTTGTGGGGAAACACATGAGACAAAGATAAAAAAGAAAAATCTGTTCATTAGAGATGGGAATCGCTTATAAACATTGTTAACAGAAGGTAAGGCCACTCCCACACTCGCTGCTGGCTCACATCACTGTATTAAGCTCTTTTTTTGTTGTAAGGATGTGTGACAGCCATGGATAGTTGTAATGAGCCCAACCCACACACTGGCAGCACATATGCTGAGCCAAGATAACAAATAGTATGCATGTAAACATGAGATGCATATGGTGGTACAAGCCTATGTAATTACTGCTCTATCAAAGAACGACACTTTAGAGTCAGATCCGGCTTATTAAAGCAGCGAGAGGAGGTAAAAATGCTTGTAACGACCGGGTTTAACTGATGTTCTGGCATTTTTATCTTGCTTTGCTCCAACACATACTTAATGCAGACTGTACTGTAGGTAATGTCATCTTCACAAGCAAAACAGAAGCTAGTTTTTATTATGTACAACATTTTAATTTGAGGCGATAATGCCACCAGTGAAGATTACTCCTTCGCATCATGTATTCAGGTGGACTGATGTGCATGTACAAAGTAAATAGGGTGTCTGTTCCTGATGAAAGTATGAGACTTAAATGTTTTTGCTTTCAACTCCCAAGTCACGTTTCGAAAGTGTCAAATAAGACATATCTTCCAGCAGCAAAGATAACCTGATAGGGGCGAGGTGTGACCATTTTTTTTCTTTGTAACTTTCCGAAACAGTCAAGCATTCACACCCACTTCACACCACGGAGGTGAGAAAGTAAGCCTGGTTTGGACTTCTCTCTCAGCCTGTCTATTTTCAGTCGTTAAACAGCTATTTCATGTGAAGTAAATGGTGAAATTGACTGCACTTATATAGCACTTCCTTACCATAGCAGCTTACAAAGCACACAGTGGCGGTGGAGCTGCTTGAGGTTTGGTGTCTTGCTCAATGACACTTGGGCATGAAGGAGTGGTGCTTTGGACCACCAACCCTGTAATTCATGGACAATCTGCTCTGCTATCTGTTCTACAGTTGTGTAGCGCAACACATTGAATGTCTTTCAAGAGAGGCTGTTTGAAAATGTGTGCTGTTATCACCGCATTTAGCAAAGGGCCACCATGACAAAGACTTCTGCGGTGGTTAATGGAGTCTGGCAAATGCTCACATATACAAGTCAAGTCAAACTCTGTACTCTTGTACTCTGTGCAATGACAATAAATATTGTATATCTAATACTGTATCACCCCTTCTAATTGTTCACCCAGCATTTGAGTGTTGTCATTCGGAATAACTTCCTGATACAGTTGAACAATATGTCAACTACTTCTCTTAGAGCATTACTTATATACATATTTTGAAGAGGACATATTATAGCGATCGCGGAGCTGGTTGCTAGGACCATAGACATATACATAGACGTCGCATTGACTGCTGCTGCCGATTGGAGCGATGTGCCTACGCGGCGGCCATCTTGATACAGAGCCACTCGCTTCTACAGTGCATTACGTCTATAGAGGAATGACATGTTTGCACTATAAAAGTGATCATAAATCAATCAATTGTCAACATATATTCACGCGGGTTATTTGTTACAAACGTCAGACATGGAGGACAGGCAGACATTTTTAAACTTTTTTTTTTTTTTTTACATCCAAGCATCCTGTCATAGCTATGTGTCAACAAATCAAACCATTTGGAAATCGGTCGAAAACTCAGTGAATAATTCTATTTTAAGATTGTGGAGTACCTCTTACCTCCATAGATGTCCATGCACTCCCTCCTCTGCTATGCCTGTACCAAGATGGCGGCACTTTAGGCACGTCCCTCCACAGTCAATTCGACGTCTATGTATATGTGTCTATGGCTAGGACTGAACTGTTGTGCTGCAATGCACCATGGGAGTTTGTGGTGTTGGGGTTATAAGACAAGGCAAGGCAAGGCAAGTTTATTTGTATAGCACATTTTCAGACACAAGGTAATTCAAAGTGCTTATACAGAAACAGGAGCAAGAAGACTAAATATACAGCACATCACAGGCAGTAAAAGCAATCGGTCATAAAAGAGTAAATGTTGTTGTAAATGTTGTTATTGTGGTGTTAATAGTGTTTGTGCTTTATTGTGCTTTTGTGATTTAGTTGGTCAAGACAGTTTAGTTAAGGGTTATGTTGTCAGTACCGTGAGTGAGATGTGTAGCATTTTTGATGTCTTCCAGCCACTGTTCTTGTGTTGTGTGTGCTTCCTGTTTCAAAATAAAAGCACCTGCTTGGGGAAGTGTGCATAAAAGACAAAAGCTCTGGCTCGAGCATCATTCTTTCACGCAGCTCGCCACAATATTATGCTTTTCGTGTTTTCATTTATATACTGTTATGATATCCTTGGTTTTACTTGCAAGTCAAAAGCCCAGGCTTCCATCTGTTTTAATTTTACATCCCCCTTTCAACAGATGCCATATTACTTGCATGTACCCACAAGTAGCTGTCCCTTCTGTAGCCTTTGCCACTAAGGTTGCTTGTTCACTTTGTTATTGGTGTTGCCCATTCGCAGATTTCGGAGTGTATTTGGATTCAAACATGTACGGATGTTTTTAAGAAGTAGACATTTTGCATTAGAAAAAAGGGGGGAAATATCGGTAATTCAACTACTGGTTGAAGCTTTTAAAGGCTGTAGAGTGGCAACTTCCAAAAGCTGACCAGTGAGTTCTGATTGAACTAATTCAAGTCAAATAAGAATCTGTGTGTCATTAGTTTACCAGTGGCACCAGCACTTGTAAATTCACCCCCTATTCCTACAAGCATCTTAGAAATAAGAAAACCCAGAATGAAAATGTGTTGATGCACAATATTTGTTGCACTGTGCCACTAACAATACAAGAGGTTCCTTACAGTACAAAACCTCTATTTCACCAGCATTTCCTCAGCTCGCTCTTGTTACTGTATAAAAAAAACATTTTCCGTCTGCTCATCAGATCAGTCTTTTTTTTTCATTTATATGTGCTGTAAAGGGTGCAGTGGCTCTCTTTTTCAAACCTTCAAAGGCTTACTGTATGCAACCGTATAAGATATGAGTAAGAGGAGGGGAATCAAAGCGAGCTAACAGTAAAAGCTGTTCCGTGGTTTGTGGTCTTGTTTCGATTGTCCTACATCACTACCGTTCCTCAGACATCAAAAGACTGGAGAAATTCCAGGGTGAATCATGCTAGAATGAGGAGGGGTAGGGCTTTTTGTTTTTTACCCAAGACCGTGGAGAGGAGGATGGCAAAGTCATGGGAGATTTACGAGCCGGTGTTCACTGCTCTTTAAAAGGATGCATAAGGGAGTGTGCTTAATGATTTATTACCTCGTGCCACCTTGGAAATCAAAATGGATTTTAGAATCTGCTCAAGTCTTAAATCCAGACCTGGAGGAATGTGATTTATGAAAGCGACATCAGGAGACCTGTGTCTTCCACTCTGTGTCTTTGCAAGTATGTGTGAAACGGCATCTTGGCCTCATTAAGCACATTCAAGTTATGTACAGCGCAGTGCATTTTTTCTTATGCCGCGTTTCATGAAATGCTGTTTTTTTCACAATGGCTACCTGCCTGTCTTATTACGCTGTTTAAATAGGATGGATCACAGACACACTTCCGTTTATAGAGCCAGTTATGCAAACGTGTAGCGTAGCATGTGGCAATTAAGATGTAGACAGGCTGTGAAGAAAGGTTGAAGTCATGATTGGTTGCACTCAGTGTGTTGATGTTGGACTCGGTGTTTTTGACAACTCGTTTTTTAAGATTCAGACAAAATAAAAGCTAAGAAGACAATGCAGTCAGGAGCAAATCTCCCTTTCATGAAGAAGGTTAAATAAGGACAGTGATTTCTTCTGAGAGGGGTTAAATTTAAATTTTTCCTATAGGAGTTTAAGTAAACATCCCCCCACTGTTGTTCAGACACTCCCTTCCAAACTAAATGTACGCAGGAAATTGTTTCTGAAACCAGCAGTCATGTGTTAGTTGAGCCACTGTTATTGATCAAAAAACCCTGCTGACCCCCTGCAGATATTTTCCTCTTGTTGTGTTTCCAGCAAAATTGAAACCGTTATTTTTCCTTAAAGGATCCACTCCTCCGTGGTCCACCCACACAGCTGCTTCCACTTATTCTGCCTGATTAGAGCTCTCCTCAGGATTGTGTGAGCATGTGCAGGCCATACTTGATTGACACTTCCATCTCGCACTGTCACAGCAGAGCAATTTACTCCCTCATCATTCTTACTCATTCATGCAGTTTGGCAAACTCACAAAAAACCCAATCGCTTAGCTCCACCCACCTTCAACCTGAGAAGAGATCTAATGAGCCAGAATAACTCAGGACACCTGTGCAGGTGTACAGGGCATTCAGACTAATAATGTCGGATGTATCATTAACTGTCAGACCCATTAGTGAAGTCATGTAAGTGTGCAGCCATGGAAAAGAAGGTATCTTTCTTAAAATTGTACTTCAAAAAGTATTTTAAGGGAACAAATCCCTGAATTTAAATACATGCATGGTTGCAACATTTGTTTGAAGTCTGATTCTAATAAACTATTATGTATGCAAACATTATTTTAATGGTTGGGTTGATGCAATAACATTGGTAATTGCATCAACTTAATATTATGTGCCATTTAAACTTATGTTTCTGCATTGGCTTATTTAACACTACATTCAAGTTGAGGTAACGTAATAAAACTGGCTTGAATTTTTCAAGCATTTCTTCACCTTGAGTCCCCTCACCTAACCACTAAAAATACTTGGACTCAAACACTTACGATTGTGTGTTAGAGGACATATCCTGAAAAAAATATGATATAATTGGTGTTTCAAGGCATCATTTAGGAATATTTTCAAATGTAATATGACCAATAGTGAACTCATATTTAGCAGCAAAATGTGGCCATCACACTCTTCAGGTGAACTTGAGCCCATCGCCTTAATGCAGCGGGCTAAACAGTGGCCCCTAAAATGAATTTAAATGAAATATTTTAGAGTTGATATATTATGTGACTTAGTTAAGTAGTATAAATGTGAGCGCACAGGAAAACTGAGGTGTTGAACATTGTCCAAAGTGAAAGAAAGCACAACTCCACACTTGGCCTTGTTTTTTCCTCTTCCGTTTGTGAAAACTGAGATCTGTCTGATCTATCAATTGTGTGCAGGTCTCTGATTTGTTCAAATGTCAAATGCCAGGAAAATCATGCATCAGCTCAGTAATCTCTCGTGGAAAATGCAAACCATTTCCTTCTACAACAATAACAACAACAACAACAACATAAATAATAATGAAAAAAGTGAGTCATATAATAATAAAATGCTGGAGGGATCTCACTGCCCAGCTGGTCTGGGGAGCGCATGATTATTCCCCATGTTGAGTTAAGGAAAGTTGCTGGAAAACGGTCGTGTTTGCTGCCCTTTTGCACTCGCATCACCACGAGCCTGACCCTCATAAAGTCTTCTTGATGGATGGATGGTTAATTAAGCAGCGTGGTGATGAGCGCCTTGGAGGGGGGCACCGGTGCACCGCTGCAAGGCGAATGCTCAGTCCGCACGTATGTTCATGACATTAGACAGAACAGAGGGCTGTGTTATTTTAGATGAGGAGCCCACAAAGCACCTCTCGGCTAATATTAAGGTCCCTGTTGCTGTTATTATAATTCACCAAAAGCTGAGATGCGGTGGATTATGAAGACGCGCACACAGCTGTGCTCATAAATATGATCGACAGGCACCTGCTTGATGTGGAGAAATTCCAACTGCAGATATTAGGTGCTGTAGCATCAACTAATTATGAGAAATTTATTGGGCTGTTTTTTGGGGGGGCTGTTTGGAAAACGGATTGAAAAAATGTCTTCGTGTGCAACCCACCACAAACCAATCTGTGCATCATTAGTTTGTCTGCATGCATGCATGTATGTTTCAAATGTTGGTGGTACAATAAATTAATTGCCTCATTCTACAGAAAGATATGTAGAAAGTGATGGAAGCAGCTGCATGACCACTTTGTGCAGAGCATAAACAAGAAGAAAAAAAAAAGATGCTCGGAGTGATGCAGCTGTGCAGCGTGCTGGGCAACCAGCTATGCAGCAGCTACAAGAAAGGTTGTCTTACTTAATTAAACATCAGGCCAACAGAATCAAATTCCATGGTGCGGTTTCTTCAGCCTCATCTCTCCGTGAAAATGGCTACAACAGAATGGTGTTCCTTTTGTTTTATGAATTTGCTCACTGTACATGTAGCTTCTAACCATGGAGCTTCATGAGGAGAGGCAGCAGGACAGCTAGCAAATCCCACCGCTATCCCTCCAGACCTATTCACTGTTTTCATCGCCCCCGTTTTCCCCTGCAATCCATCTCCTCTGAGCTCCCGCTCTCCCAGAGGGAATAAGAAAGAGATGGCTTAATATACCTGATGAGGCCGTTGTTGACCGAGAATTTCCTCCCTGATCCATTGTATGCTGGAGGAATACGACGCGAACGGCAACATCAATTCGCAATTACCTGCATACGTGCCTCAAAACAAATGACGCCTAATGATAATGCGGCCCTTACGAGGGACATAAAGAAGCTCACAAGCAAAATTAGATGCCGAGGAAACATTAGTAGGTTATGTTTATGATTTATTTATTCATTTATTTTTGGCACTAGAGAGCAGAGGGATATCTTGAGTAATTCTTGCAATGTTTAAGCTGCAATTATACTTTATGGCAAAGTGATGCAGTCGGTTTTTATGTAGGTCAACATGAACGTGTCTGTGTTTGGAAACAGTGTGGCTTTGTTTATGCACTACAGAAGGAACAGATGATGTTTTTTCTTTTTCTTTGCAGCTTCTGGTTTGAGAAAATCCCAGTCGGATGATGATAATTTCAACCGTGTGATTTATTCAGTTATTAAAATAATTAAAAATATATATTTGACAACAGATTTGAATCTATTATGGTTTATTTTAAATAATATATATGCTCACACTGTCTGTGCTCTCACATTTTCAGCTGCTTCTGACAAAATTAAAACCATTACACTACGACATTAATAATACACATGCAGCAGAGAAAAAGCGCAGATCTTTGAGGGTAACCCTACTCCATTGTTAATGCATCACTTTGGTGTGTTAACATTAAATTCTCTTAGTGCATACATACTTTTAAACGCTACTGACACTAGCAAAACTAGTTAAAGAGCGGGAGAAGCGAGAGGATGTTGTAACCAGAGTATGACGGAATACAACATCAAGGTTGAGTGCAAATTTTAACAGCCAGTTAAAGAAAATAAAAGCATAAAAGCTTTGACTGAACCAACACAAACATGCCAACAGGCAAAAAAGTCAGCTGTAAACATTTAATTGATAAGCAAATAGTTCTAGTAGTAGAGGCATTATTCTCACTTGTTATGATGTGAACGTTTTGCTTCACAGGACAACTAAATGCTGATGTTAAGTTAGGAGTGCACACAATAGAAACTCCATTGTCCCGTTGCTGGAAAAACAGTGACAAACAGTGGTTCTTATTGACTTCAAATGACTGCTGTATCAAATTAGTGCACACTGTCATGGTGTCCAACCTGTAAAGAACAGCCAACGCACCACTTTCCATTGAGCTTCCGATGCTTTTCTGGTCTGAAATCTGATTTCTAAGTATGAACTGAACAACTTTTTAGCGATGTAATACATAATATACACCGACCAGCCACAACATTAAAAGCACCTGCCTAATATTGTGTTGGCAATATTAGTGTCCACCACAAACTGTGTCCATGACCCATTGGACCTCTATGGGAATCCTGTGGTGTCTGACACTCGGACATCGATTAGTTTGTAGGGTGTGGCCTCGTTCCAGTGCATCCCACAAATGCTCAACTGGATTGGGATGTGGGAAGTTTGGAGGCTGGGTGCATGTTGAGCTCCTTGTCATGTTCCTCGTGCCGTTCCTGAGGAGTTTTAGTGGTGTGGTGGAGCGCACAGTCCCATTGGGGGAGGCTGATGCCATCTGTACGTGCTGTTACCTTCAGGGTAGTGCGCTTGGTCTAAAACAATGTTTGGGTTGGTAGTGTTGAGGAAATCACTTACAGTCCTGTTCCAAAGTTTGCTGAAGTGAGGTGTTGTATCCTAGTACAAGAACTTACAGCGGGTATGTCCAGTAATCCGACCCAGAACAATGGCGAGGTACATTATATTCAGTCAAAAGATAGAAACGGGATAAATACAGTAGTGAGTTTGCTGGTGGGTGCTAAACAATGACAAAAAGAAATGAAGCTGAGGGATCTGGCAGACAGGAAGTGGTCATTACAAACACTAGGAGTCAATAGTTTTTAGGAGACTCTCCATGCAAAACTTGAGCAGGTCATGTTACAGGAGTTACATTACACCCTATATGATTAACAATGCAATACAAGGAATGCCTAATTTAAATCAACAGCAGGTGGTACATGTCAGATTAACAGACATTAATGCCAGAACCCAAGGTTTCTTAGCCGAACTTTGCATTCATGACGAGATGATCACTGTCATTCACTGATTACTGGTTTTTAATGCTGGGCTGATCAGTGTATAATACTTTCTTGTATGATAACAAGTTTTGTCCATGTGTCCACGTTCAAACAAGTTTTATTATGACATCATATTGTTATAAACCTGCATCAAAAACATCCCTGTCAGCACATTCTGACCAGATCTAAACCAGATGATCCATGCGCCCTGCCGGAAAACTTATCTAATAAGCACCATAAATGACATTGGATGCTCGAAGAAAGTATCATTTCCAGCTCAGACAGTCCTTCCTGCCGTGCACTGCATTATCAAATTGGTCATATATTTGATAAAATGCAGACACAAGTAGCAGATGTTCGTGTACACAACGTGACACAACCCCCGCCTTCCAGTGCAAATAAGAAGTTAAAAGATAAATTGCATTACTGGAAGTCTTTCTTGTTGCTAAAACAATAAGGAAGAGACTTAACATCAATAAAGTTATAGTGAAACCAAACAAACATACTGTGGAGTAGCATTATGAATCAAAAAGACACTGTTGGATATAAGCTCAATGTAAGGTCAGCCTCGTTAATGCGTTATGGGAATATGGAATTTGTATGTCAAGAAACTGTCAAGCAGAAAGGTAAAGAGAAACATCTACTCTTTTCACTTCTTATGTCTGAACAGAGAACCAAAAACAAGTCTAGTAGTAAGAAGACACGATGAACGTTTTTAAGATATGTAATTTGTCTGGTTATAGGGTTCACTTAATAAGCCCTAAATACAGTTTTTTAAACAACTGGAAGATATTTTTATAATTCTGCAGGACATGTCAAGAATCTCCAGGAGGACACAAGAATCAGCTTGGCGCTAATGGACTTGTCTCTAGCGTTTGTGACGATAATTAAAAATTCCACAGGCAGGAATTTAGCAAAGTCTGCAGGCTCCATTAGCTCTGACTACACCACACGCTCCACTTGCACCTTCCTGCATTCATAATTTACTCATTTTTCCAACAGAGTCCTCTTGTGTTGCCTTTGGGCGCTCACATTCACTCACAGGTGTACTTTTGCGTGCAGACTCACACATTAGCTCATACAGCTGCACAAGCTCCGACCCCGTTTCTTGGGGTTTTTCTAATATCCTTATTTTTCTTTTTTGCACTTTTTTACCGTCTTTTCTTCTGCTCTGTTTTGACCACTTTGTGCGGGTTAAATATTCTCCTCAGCTACCTACCTCATTCTGAACTTTATGATCACTGTCTTAACATTACAATCTAACCTCGGGGGACCCTATTACTTACTACTCGCTTTATACACAGAATAGATTAATTGTAACATTAAATCTTATGAAATCATTTGAGAAACTTCACCGTGTTGCGAGGAAAGAGAGAGAGAAGCATGGGAGAGAGAGAGAAAATTGCAGCTCTTTGTGCGAGAATGGAAGTGTCCAGTTATTTGGCTTTATTGAGATCATTAAAGGCTGGGATGTAGGTGCATAAAAATGTAGAGAAAACTGCAGAGAGGTTTCCTGTACTGCAGGAGTTATTGAAGACTCAGGCGTCAAGGTCATTACACTGAACACGACTGTAGATGAGGCAGAAACAAGGAATACTTCTTTGGTACAGACTGAAATATGTATGCAACAAAGAGAATCAAAAGCTGTTAATCATTCTTTGATTAGGCAGCTTCTGATTGTGATCATGGCTGTGCACATTCTTACGTCAAATGTTTTGCATGTTTGCTTGCGTTGCTAGCATTTGAGGTGTTAATTACTTTCTTTAAATAAATAGAAAAAAATTTAAATTTGAAGGAAGTACCCTCATTGATTCAAAAATTGCTTTGTATTAATCCATTATCTTTGTTTTCTGTCTGTGTTGGGTTTGTGATATGGCACTTGAAAAGAAAATAACATATATTGAAGCTTCCCTTGGCACTGCGTTCAAGGCAATGGTTGAAAAGGAAACCGTTGCGCAGCATATTTGCACAGGGTTTCCATCTGGACCCTATATTGTTGCAGCCCTCTACTACAAAGAGTAAACAAAGTTTAATTCACAGTCTCCATTGGTAAACAAGCCAACCTGGATGCCATCTGGCTCCCTGCTTACTACTAGCTACAAATTTCTATCAGTCAGTTCCCAGGAAGGGAAATGAATCACTGGTTACATCAGTTGTGCAGATGCCAGCGAAACGCTAAGCCTACAGATATCCTGCAGTGGCAAATCAGCAACAACAAGGAGCAGCGGGGAGCTACATACATCGGACAACGGCAACAAACAATAGGATTTGCTTCAGGGAGTAAATACGATTCAGATGACAACGTGATTACACACAGCTTACAGAGAGTATATGCAAAATCAAACAAATCCACAATTATAGCACTGGAGAACGTTGGACAACAGCAGGTGCTTTAGTAGCTAGTTTAGTGTCATGACAAGTTTGGCACCATGGTGGTGAGGATACACAGGTTGTGTTTTGAGGCCATGTGGAACTTGATATGGAATTGTGGCTCTCCAGCGTGATATCATGGGGCTATACATAACACGTTTTGTGTGCCAAGTCTGTGCATTTTAGAGTTGCTGCGTGTTATTTACTGTATTAAATGCAACAGTATCTTTATTGATTTTAACCAGAACAAATAAACATTTGTGCATGTGTACATCCAGAAACGAATGCTGATAAGTACAATACGCTTAAAAGGAAAAGGCAAATGAGGACATTTAATTATTTAAGACATGTTTAAACTGATTTGTATGTGTGACCAGTAACCCAAAACTCCAATATATATGATTTGCAACAAATATCTTGCATACAGTTATATAAATAGTGGTATAATACATGGAGAAAATCCAATGCTAACACTTGACAAACTGGAAGTGAGCAAGAAAATGATTCTTTAGAATAAATAATTCACTTAATAATCAGAATTGTTGTAATTATTATTTAGCGTCTAGTGATTTTCCTTTACATTGTGCTTTCAGCCTATAGTTGTGAGACAAAAGATGCCACCTTTGTGTAAGAGTT
>OMNN01029176.1:0-11970 GCA_900302755.1 Chromis chromis
GACAATATACTGTACACACACACACACACACACACACACACACACACACACACACACACACACACACACACACACACACACACACACACACACACACACACACACACACACACACACACACACACAGGGAATATGTGATTCTGGGATGGCAAGCACATTGACTAGTTATGTAGTGCAAAACTGTTGGACTATACTGTATGGATTTGATTAAAAAAAATCAAAGTGAAAACTACTTCAAAATACAAAATGACAAAACGTTTGCCATTTTGGTGACTCACATATCCTCCCATGGAGATGCCAGTCATTCCAAGTGGCCAGTATCCGTCTCTCTCCAGCCAACGGAGTAGAACTGTTGACTCCAGAATCAAAGCTCCTCCCATCACAAACAGGTCTGAAACATTCTTTAGACTGGAGCGCCTACAATACTCAAGATATATCCATGTTTACTTTACAATGGATTAATCCCAGTTTTGAAAAAACACTCCACTAAAAATCTCAAATCACTCCTGCAACATAACACTCTTCTCGGCTGATCTCTCATTATCAGTATGTTCAAGACATTTAAAATAACAACACAAATAAATCATTAAATAATCTATCATTTTATCATCCTGACTTTTAAAATTGTTATTTTGATGTACTCTGCAAACACAACATCATTTTCATATCTATCCATAATGGAAAGGGGACCCTCTCCTTTGTTATTCTTCCTGAGGTTTCTTCCATTTTTTCCCCCAGCCCAAGACTTATCTTGGAACATGGAATATCCTGTCTCAGAGTGATGCAGAGAAACTAGTCCATGCATTTGTAACTTCTAGGCTGGACTATTGTGATTCCTTATCATCAGGATGTCCCAATAACTCTCTTAAAAACCTCCAGTTGATACAAAATGCTGCAGCCAGAGTTCTGACAGGAACCAGTAACAGAGATCACATTTCTCCTGTATTAGCTTCTCTTCATTGGCTCCCTATAAAATCCAGGATGGAATTTAAAATCCTGCTTCTCACATATAAAACTGTTAAAGGCCAAGCTCCATCTTATCTTAAAGACCTTGTTGTACCATATAATCCTAACAGAGCCCTTCGCTCTGAAACTCCCCACTCTCAACCCAACTGACGGAGGCAGATGGCTGCCTTCCCTGAGACTTACTATGTAAAGTGCTACGAGATGACATATGTGGTGAATTGGCGCTACATAAATACAACTGAATTGAATTTAATTGGCTTAAATGTTGTGACTGATTAGTGTATCCAATATATGTGAGCTATCATAAAAGTATAGTTTTGGAGTATGAATTCACACAAAAAGGGTTGCAATTATTGATTAATTGAAGTATCAAATAATTAGTTTGAAGCAGTTTTCTCAATAAATTCTGTAGTCTTAAAAATAGCAAAAGATGGCATTTACAATTTCTAAGAGTTCATGGTGATTTCATCAACCATGCTTGTTTTGTCTGGCTAGGTTTAGCTGTTTAGATATCCATTTTCTCCATGTGTCCTAAATCATTTTAAATTGAGGAGGTCTAATTAAAGAATCTTTTGTAGTTTTTGCAACTTATAATTCTGATGATGCATAATCATTTATGTGTGGTTTACATGAATATTGGCTGATATATTATTAGATTTTTAAAATATTTTTCTTTCTAACTATCTTCTTTCAAATATCAATAGAAATAAAAGACTACCAGTCCACCAGCAAGTTTTAACAGTTAAAATCATCATTTTCAGTGCTGCGTTACCATGATGTTGTGTGTGTAAAGCTTCTGTTTTACAATGGAAAAGCTCCCTTTTATCTACTTCTGTCTGAATCAATTCCCAAATTAACAGTCAGTTAGTCAGGTCACTAACACTTGAAGAGGCGTTACTTACAGTTGGTCTTTGGGCTTACGATAGCCATGTAAAGCATCAGTCAAGGAATAATAAAATATTCACAGACAACATGCATCTGATAAAGATAAGAAGAAGACACATACATGACCAGAGTATGGAATTCAGATATTGTCCAGAACGGATTTCCATTTCCTCTAGCCAATTCCATCTCCTGCAAGCCAGAGCTTAATCAATAACATGCTTGTTTCATCAATATACACTTACTGCCACATCAGCATTGTGTTTCCAACAAACTAGCAGTGTTTACCTGAAACCAACTATTCAAGTTATTAGCCTATACGTAATTGAAAAGGTGGCCCAGTGATTTTACATGAGGGTACTAATCAGCTTGTTAAAAGGGCAGTACAAAGCTGTCCAGTGGTTCTGTTGTAAGATCCGAAAAATACCATGACAGTGTATCCAAAAACATGTATATCAGCACATATATCCTTAGATTTTTTAAATATTTTTCTTTGTGTATAACATGAAGACTACAAATACATTATAGAAAATTAGTTCCAAAACCAGACATGTAGTGAAAGAGCTAAGGGAATTTTTACCTGAAGGATTGAAGGTCCTATTTTCACTGCTACACAATGACCAGAGCTCTGACACTTTGGTACTTTTTTGTGACCTTAAAATTAGCAATGCATTCCTGTGTGGTATTTTGGTGACCAGAACACAAGATCCACATGTGATACAATAAGAGCAAAAAGGTAGCAGGTTTGAAATTTTGGTAGAAATTGTGCCTTAAACTTAAACTATAGATAGATGCTTACCATCATGCACAGGCAGAATGAAATAGCAAGTGCCCTGGTTCAGGCTCACCAAAATTCTCTCTGATCCACTGCTTGGTCACATACAGGATCTATTATCTGGTGCTGCTGGTATAAAGATTCTCACTATGTTTAAGTCACAACCTAAGAATCCTATTTTCACTTTAACATTTATGGGCTCTTCTGAAGGACATAGAGACTGAACATCAGATCACGAGAAGGCAGAGAAAGCAGAATGCCTTTTAAGTGCTCGTAATCACTCGTGGGAGGAGTGAACAGTTTAAGAGAAAGAAACACTTAAAGAAATCACTTTTACACTACAAAATCCAGGGAGTGTATTCACAAAGCATCCGAAGGCTAAAAGTAGCTCTTTGTGACGTCATTCTTAGAAAAATCTTAGAATTCCTCGGATTCTAAGATTTTGCTTAGAATGTTCCCTTTGTAAGATAAAAGTAATTCACAAAGCGTCTGAGGCCTTAAGAGAGCTCCTAAGGTGAAAAAATGTTAGGAGTGGGGAGGAGGACTTTTAAGAGGCCTAAGAGTGTCTTAAACAGACAAGATGGCGGAAAGACCAAGAGGAAGGAGAGATGTTCTCTGTACATTAAATGACAGCGATTTAATAACACGCTACCGGCTCGATCGTGCAGAGATAATGTTTGTGGTTGACTTCATCAGGGGTGAGCTTACTTGTCCTACCCAGTGCAGTAACGCAATAACAGCACGTACCAGCACTTCTCACACCCATGCTAAAAGGAGAGGGAACGATGCATTGATCTGCTGGGCGATGCGCTCCCAAGTCTGCCTCTTCCCTTCGGCTGTGATCCCGGGACCCAATTTCCCTCTTAATACTGTTTTATTTTCATCCACGAGCTGTGCCAACAGCAGGCACTCAACAGGTTAAAAGAAATATTTCAATTAAAGTATCAATGTGTTAGTCTTTTTATTAATATGTAGCTTGAGGTACTGAAAAAATTCAAGTGTCATAAAAAGGTAAACACTCTAAGTTGACCAGCTTACTAGCCACACTCCACAGCAGCATTGTATGATTAGACACAGGCAATGGACCTAACATGGCATTCCCTCCCTTTGAAGAACCATACCACATTGGAAACGGTAATGGTAGCCTTTAGAATGCATGGAAATTATTTAAACTCAATAGATGGGATTTTCATATGTATCTACAGGTTCTGCATTTTTCTCTGAAAAAGATCAGGGGGGGATTCAGTCTTTAATAATGTAATATTTTGGTAATGACATAATTTGAGTGTTGAAGTACAAGGTACCCAACATACAAAATATCACAAAAAGTGATTTTTGTCTGTCTTTAAATCAGAAATGTCACTGCCCAAGCCAATCCCACAGGCAATGCATCAAAGGGAATTAACTTCTTAGGCTCAACTGAGGGTGGCTTGAAACTTGCTTATTTGTGTTAGATTCACAAAAGAGCAATTTACTGACCTAAAAGGCTTCAACAGAATGTATTTGGTGTATTGTATTATTTTCATCATAAGCAAACAAGTTAAATAAAAATAAACACCATCTTCCTGTGGCTGCAGATCTGTGGTAACGTGTGTTCAGGTCGTGCTGACATGAACCATCCAGACAACATGATTTCCTGAAGCACCTTTCCATTTGAGTTGTCAATTAACAAAAAAAAACATAAAAAGAAAAGCAGATGTTAATGGCATATTGAAAGGATATAATAAGGGTTCTCCAGAAGCAGTGAAGCCATTCCTGCCTCTTTTATCATGGGCCTGGCCATCAGGGTCCGCCGACGCCAGAAAAACTACACACAAGTCATAAAGACATAAAAATCATAAAATACAGAGAAAAGAAATCAAGCCATCATCACAGTGGTGATTCATGTATTCATAGTATTTGCTGCCATTTCTATTTGTATGTATTTATATTGACATCATTATTCATATAAAAATAGAAGACTTTCAACAAAAGGAACAAGATCAAAATCAACTGTAATACACATGACTGCATCTCATTCAGCATGGCCTGCTTTATAGGGGGTTATCAATTCATAGTCAAGTAATGTTGACGGTAAAGGTTGAAGAACCTTACATGGTCTCCAGTCCCAGCTAAGTGGATGCATACTGGTCTGTTCTTCTGCCACCTCTTAGGAACTATAAACTGGAACCTGAAACAACACACACTGTAAGGACTCACCATATTCCACAAATACATTATGAGTGATAACTTGTAACTTACGCTTCTGTGTGAGAAAGCTAGATGTGGTTGTGGTGGGGGATGCGAGGCAGCGGCGGTGGCCAGGGGGGGGTTGTGTACGAGTATTCGGATCTCAAAATTATTATCCGGATACCACCACAACGACCGAATATTCAGATATTCGGGTCCAGCCCTACCACCCATATTGTGATTTCCACAAAAAACATTCCTAGATCCAGATGGTAATCCAGAACATCACCAAAATCAATTAATCATCTGTTCCTTTTTACATTATCTACATTTCCTGAAAATTTCATTAAAATCCGTTCATAACTTTTCAAGTTATCTTGCTAACAAACAAACAAACAAACAGACAGATAAACGCCGGCAAAAACATAACCTCTGCTTTTGGCGAAGGTAATAATAATGAATATGTCAAAGCCAGAATCATAACAGCCAAAGTGAAGCCATGGCTACAGACACAATGCCAGCTGTGTCATTCCATGGCTACAGTCATAATTGCAGCTCCAGTGTGTCTCAATAAGGAATGACAGCAGGATAGATCTCATGAACCAGCTCCCCTGGTTATCTTTCTAACTGCAATGGTACTGACTTGTGTCTGAGCGGACACAGCTATGGTCACAACCTATGAGGTGTTTACTACATAAAACGTATCATAATACAGCTTAGTGTTGTAACAGGACCAAAATTTTGGCGTTGATACAACACCTGCCTAAATAAATCCATATCGATACGAATGTAAAACTTAAAAAACAACAGCTTTAGTGCACATTTTATTCACACACTTTGACCATTTTGCAGCTATTCGAGTTGCTTAAGTGCTTGTGGTTGACTCTAAATCAGTCCATAGTAATAAATACTTACTGTATGAGAACAATGTAGATAGTAAACTATTTTTGAGAGAACCCGTTCTCATTAATGTTCATTCTTTAATGTATTTTGAAGAAATAGAAAACTAGAAAATGTGTTCTGAGCACAGGCCTTTGCTAAGGACGTAGTAACTTTAGTCATTTGTGTTCAGTCTACTTTAGTGCACTACTGTAGTGTGCAATGATCCTGGTTTGAGCATCATAACCATGCAGTGGCAGACTTCCACTCATTTATGTGTATTATTTATTGCTCAATAAAACTGTAGTTTATATGCTGTTAAATGTTTTCTTGTTTGTTTGCTTTCTCATTTCAGTAGATAAGTTTTTACAATGAATTAGTTCATCCAAAGCAATAATAACTGGATTATTTTAAATAATTAGATCAAAGTCACAGTGTTATTAAAGGTTTTAATGGTGTGCAGTCATTTGATGTCTCCTATTAATTATGTAATTTCTTTACAAGTTGCCAGGTATCATTTATTAAACAGCGTTTAACAGACTCCGCCTTCTTGGCAGAGGTCTAAATAGAAATAATTATTGACAAAAATGGGCATGTCATGTTTAGCACTAACAGTACTGATTATAAAGTGATCATTATAACTGCGCGGTGGCGCAGTGGTTAGCACCGTCACCTCACAGCTAGAAGATCCCCGGTTCGCGTCCCGGTTAGGACGTCTGGGATCTTTCTGTGTTGAGTTTGCATGTTCTCCCTGTGCATGCGTGGATTTTCACCGGGTACTCCGGCTTCCTCCCACAGTCCAAAAACATGCTGAGGGTAATTCTAAATTGTCCGTAGGTGTGAATGAGAGTGTGCTTGGTTGTCGGTCTCTATGTGTAGCCCTGTGATGGACTGGCGACCTGTCCAGGGTGTCCCCTGCCTTCGCCCTAAGTTGGCTGGGATAGGCTCCAGCCCCCCCGCGACCCTCCAGAGGATTAAGCGGCGTACAGATAATGTACAGATAATGGATGGGCATTATAACTAGTGGTGTTGATCTGCATACATGTGAATTCCTGACTTTAAGCAGCGTGCGAGCTATGCTGAAGTTAACGTTACCAGTGTGAAGGCTGCCGTTGCATATAGAGATGTTTGCCACATTGGTAAGTTAAATAAACATATATAGCTAAGTTAAGCAGTTACTATTTCTAACTGTTCGACTGTAACAAAATGAATTATTTGACTTATATTGAGGGCATGATGTTAATGATGATATTATCTATTGCATTCACTAACTTGTCACTCTTTCACTTCTTTGTAGAAGTTCACATGTTTGTCAGAGAGATGCTTAGCCAAGTTGGATGTGTTGGCCCCTTCGGTCTGCATAGCTTTCCAAACAGATGTGCTTTGTGGTGTACATGGGTGCTGTCGGCTAGGTAAGCAGAACAATCCATGCTTGGATTTGTGTGTCTACCTTATCCATAAGCTGTGGACCATCTGCATCAGTGTTTCGATTTGCAACCATGTCTTGCCGTTATAAAAGCTGCTGGGGGGAAAAAGTGGTGGGCTGACCCACTTTGTGTACAGAAAATGGAAGACCAGATGGCCTTTCTTGAGATATTGTACATTTTTGGGAATGCTGCTCTTACACTGCTGATCAATTCAAATACTGGTACTAATAAAACAGGATTTAGTATAAATTATAACAACAAGGTCTCACAATCCTTTTTCAGTACCAGTAGACTGTGCAGCACTAATACAGCTCAGTCTTTCTCTATAGGTCAGACAAAATTCAACTGTTCTTGCGAGGGAACACAAAATGTATTGGAAGGTAAACCAAAGGTAATCTGGACCATGTCCCATGTCCCTTTGTAAACTCCTACATCACCACCCACCAACTTGGCACTGAACATGGAATAATGTAAAGACCTGTCATTAGTGTGATTGCTAAAAACAATTCTTCACCTTGCAATGTCCTCCTTCACATTTGAAGTGTTGAAACATGCTATATATATTGTCATGCATAACAACTCATGATCCAACTAAAAGCTTTATGTTTGAGGTAAACACACCTATTCCTCAACAAAATGGGAAGTTGTCATGATCCATCTAGGTGTCTAATTATAGCTTAGTGGGTAGAGCTACTGCTCCTGCACCACCATTTTAGAATGCAGAGGTTCTGGGTTTGAGTCCAGACATGGTCCAAATTACTGTTTAAATGCCACTTTAGGAAAACTGAGTCTCTCACACAGGTGTGTGTTGTTTCTAAATAATGAGTGCCATCACAATGCTGAGTTTATACTAACTGCCATGGTCAGTACGAAAACTGTACTGGACCTATGTACTTTCTGTTTTTTAGGACAATTGCTTACAATAGCTCAGTGTATTTAGCAAGGCCTTTATCGCTGCACCTCTTTTAATATGTCTACTCACTGCATCAGTATTGGACTATTATAGTATCATATTTATGGACTAAAATGCTTTGTTGTTGATTTAATTTATTTAATGTTGCAACGTGTTGTTTAGGCTTTTGTAATTGCTATTTTCCTAAGCTTGTACTTCACTAGAAAGAGAACGATCCTGTTGTAGTATACACCGTCATGTTCTCTACCTGGCTTTGACAGCCTCTGGTGGCAGGATTCCCGGAACTAAGTGTTCCAGAGGAGAGATGAAGAAACCATCGTGGATCTGACAGTCAGTGAGATCCTCTGTCTGGACACAAAGGCAAAAACAAATTATACATTAGATCACAAAAAATATCTACAGTACGAATGAGCAAAGAAGAGAGAGAGCACCTTGTTTATGTAAACTGGATAGTCCTGAGGCACCAGAGACTTGCACCTCTCTCTGTCTCCAATGATCTTACGAAACTCAAAGATTCTGTAAAACACAACAAGGAAGAATCAGTTTTACATCAGAACAGATCCAACTGTTTTCCACAACAGCATCTGGACTTGCTGGTTCATGTCACTGAGTTTTGTTTTATGTGAATTTACAAATTACACCTGGCTTCCAATTGCAGAGTGATTCTAAATTCATCACCTTTGTATCAACTGCTTCCAGTGACGATCACAGTTAATTAGTTTAGCTGCATTTATTCATTCACTGTTTGTTGTTTGTTACGTCATTGTTGTTTATTGTTTGTTTGTAGTATTAGTTAATACATGTTTGTGTATAATTACCGTTGGTTCTACCGTGTATTTCTTTGTTTGGGAACTGGAGGTCAATGAACTCAGAGTTTACCACTTTCGATAATGAGATTGATCAATACAAGTAGATTTGATACATTTATGATTATTCAACCTGAAATCATCTTGATAGGTCTCCTAGATGGCCTAAAATACATATCTAAGTGGTGCCCCTGATAAACGAGTGTCATTTTAAACATAAAGTGTAGTTTCTACATATGTGGTATGGCCATGTGAGGCTACACATTTTAAATATTCTTTTATTTGGCGCAGTCGTATGAGGCTGTTACTCTACATCAGGGGTCGGCAACTATGTTTGGCCTCGGGCCACATTTTTTCTGACCAACTCAATGGCGGGCCAAAATTACATCTTCGACAGGCAAACCTGTCTTTCCTATTAATTTTTTTTTCTTATCGATACTATTTTATCTTGTACAACAACGTAATTTGATAAAGTTATTTATTTAAAATGAATGAATTTGCTACAGGCTGTTATTACCGTATTACTGCTTTGGCTCCACTGTGTCTGCGTTATGAAACAGACAGTAACCTGGGGATAATAAGGCTGCTGTCTTTAATCACTTCAATACTCATACACACTGTCTTTAAGACTTAACGGTTAAATAATTACCATTTTAAGTAATAAACACTTTTCTGAGCCTGACGTATTAATCATTTTAAGGACATAATTATTTGGCTATATATATATAACGTTGTGTGAGACATTAGTTAGAGATCGCCAGCTAGCAAGAAAAAATGTCACTGTCAAAAGCAATGAAAAGAAAAGTTGATAGAGTGAAGCTAGGACGTACAAAGAAGAGTGGAAAGAAAAGTATGCATTCATCCCATCTGATTTTATAAATTCCAAGCCAGTCTGTCACATCTGCAATGAGGTTGTTGCAGTTTGCAAGGAATATAATATCCGAAGGCACCACCAAACGAAGCATGGAAACTTCACTTCCACTCCAGACAGAGGCACAGAAGCAGGAACTTAGCGCACTAACAGCTGGATATGCGCACAGCTAGATACTAGTTCGAGGACTCACGGCGCAGCAAAAAGTGACAAGTGCGTCCCTTAAAGCAGCATGGGTTCTCACCAGGGGTGGGCTGGTCATCGGGAGGTTCCGGATGTTTCCCGAACGGCCGGTCTGTTCCAGGCCGGTGGCCGGAACGTTTTTTTGTTTGTTTGTTTGTTTTACCCCACACGCAGCCACGGTTGACTGCAGCTGCCTGCTGCACAGACGAGATCAATGATCTACCGTATTGACCCAAATAGACAACCCTGATTATGGGTTATGGGAATTGTCATTTTTGTGATAGCTAATATATATCTTTTTTTAATCCATTTTTTTAAAATCAATTTCACCTGGCGGGCCAGGTATTATTGGCGGCGGGCAAATTCTGGCCCGCGGGCCGCTAGTTTCCAACCACTGCACTAGATCTTAGGTTTCTAATAACTTAGAATGATGATGAAGATATCATTTTGTAGTTTCACAGCACAGGAGGAACTCACCTTGGTCATCCCAAAGCTCAGTTTTCTTGTTTTACACAATTCTATCCCTTGAAGGGACATTTTCACTATGAGAGTCCAAAAATGCAGCAAAAGGTCTCTAACACTGTATGTTCGCAGACTGCCCGTTTGATAATCCTGTCTTGTATATATACAGTTGTTGCAAGGGAAACCAGTAATCTATTCTTTATATTTTATTCTTTGAGAAAGCTAGTTTTGAAATGTGTGGTTACTTTAGGGGTAAGACAACTTTTAGTAACAATACATTTTACTGGTTAAAACATATTTATTCTTTACACTCATTTGACCAGCTGTTGTTTCAGTGTGTAGTTTAAAACCCAGTGCTCTTGCTCACTTCCAGTGATTTGGAGTTACAGTGGCAGGGAAGTCTCGCTCACCACAGACAACAGACCCCACAGCAAGAAACACCACAGAGAAGCTATTCACAGAGACAGACAGGCAGGCCAAGTGTCGAGCTGTTTATTTAGTTTTGGGGTTGGGACGCCAAAGTGAGCTGTTCAGAAATGACACACATCCACATGTGCACGTAGGTAAATATACACACACACTACATATACATACACAGCGCGATTAAGCTTCAGCTGCACTCTGCAGTGTTACGTCTGGTGGTCAAAGAAAGGGCTAACTGTTTCATTTCTGTGAATGCGGATATGCAGAGGTGATAGTATCTGCAGAGGTGATAGTATCTGTATAGTATCTTCAATTCAGATGAAAATCTGAGTTTGAGAAACAGTAAGAGGTAACTTGTAACTAGTTTTTTTCAGCATCCCAATAATTATATACTTATAACAGGACCTGATTTGTCTGTGTCATAGAACTGTATTGTTGTCCCTCTCTGGTCATTTATTGAACCACTAAAAACTTTTTAAGTATCAATAAAATAATTCCTTCATTCCTTAAAATGTCTTAGATGTAAGTCAACACTTTTGCTTCCAGTAAAATGCACAGATCAGTGAAGTCCACTCTCTCTTTTTACTAAAAGTACTGTGGATAGAATTATAACAGCAACATTTCTACAACAGCGTTTCATGCCTTCCTAGTACTAATAGTAAAACTACACTGTTTTAAACCCACATAAAACTCCAGTTGAAGGCTAACTAATACATTCTACCACTAACTAAATCCTTCAGACTGAATATACAACCCGCCTTTCTAAAAGGTCTTCGACAAATTCCAAAACATTACAACCTTCATTGAGGTGGTATTTATTGCAGGACTGTAAATGAGTGTATTGACCACCAGTGGGGAAAGACAAATAATTTACCCAGAAATGAAATTATCATACAATAATGGCAATTTATTAATGTTTTTTTCTGTGTGAGTATTTCTGAGAAAGCTGACGATATTAAATGATAGGACAGCTGTTTCATTTTGCGATAATGAAACAGCTGGATGAATCCCCACTAAATGCACACTGATGTTCCTATTTACTACTAACGATATCTTCTGTTCATCTTCATATGGTGAGCTTTCATTATATGTTAAAGGCATTTTCCTCCATTCTATTGCTTGTTTTCTGTATCTCTGCCCTTAGGCATCTGTTGCATCCCATTTATCCCCCTCCTACATCACTCAATGTAAGAAATAATTGGCAAGTTTGATAG
>OMNN01029179.1:0-13062 GCA_900302755.1 Chromis chromis
AGGGGTTGGTGTTCGACTCACCCAAATGTGGATCTTGCTTTCACAGCCAATGAGAAAATATCACGGGAAATACTAGTATCGTTTTTTACCTTCAGATTTCAAAGTTTATAAAGGACACAAGACAAGGTCCCACTACTCATGTTTGGATTGGAAGTAAATAGTTTTCTAAGTGTTAGTTTAACTTCATTAAAATTGTATTTGTTATGATCCCCTTGGGAAAATTCCTTTTATCATTTGAGCATTTGACCCATCCTATTCAGAACTTAACTATACATACTAGGAGCAGTGGGCTGTCGCGGTGCAGCGCCCGGGGAGCAGTCATGGGTTAAGGGCCTTGCTCAAGGGCCCACAGTAGTGGTGACTGGGACAAGCGGTCGCTCTCACTTTCCCACCTCAACCTCTTGCCAGTCTGGGGGCTCGAACCGGCGACCTACCGGTTACAAACCCGATTCACAAACCACTAGGCCACCACTGCCCTTATTTCAGGGACCATGCACACAAATTTTAATCTCGGAGTACTGAAGAAACTGCAGCATTTTGCTTTAAACCTGCTCCTCTAACCTCTGGGCTGCAGACCACCCAGCTTCCCCACCTATTATCCCTCCCAGTCCAACCTAATATAACAGGCTAAAACTGGCCCTGCAGTAAACATTAAGAATTGTCATAAATGGGGAATTTTCTAACGTCACCTTCAATCCCACAAAAAAACTCCTTGACTTTGATAGTAATGATGGATACTGTACAAAGTTAGCTACTATAGATGCACATAACACTCGCAGCATACAAGTTACAGCAAATAAATACAGAGATTGCTCATAGTTCATTGTTTTAGATTTACAAGCATGTTGCTTTAACTTGTTTAGAAATCAAAATCTTGACCGAAATGCCATATATATTTATTGTTGCTAAGCTACGCGTGGACAGTTGCTGTTCAGGGGAGCAGTTTAGGGCATTGCCTGTTGGAAAAACAACTAATACATAGTGTTCACTTAATAATTAGTTTGGCTTCTGGACTCCAAAATGATACGTTTGGAACATGAACATTGATATATAATATGCACTGATAATCTCAATATCCAGAATGCCTTTGGTGCCACTGGTAAACTTGGCCTTTCAATAAGCAGATATATTTTGATAAGGTCCTTTTCGATTGCATTTGAAGCTTGTTTTGACTAAGCAGGTGTGCTGATAGGAAACTGTCACAGCAGAAGTGCAGAAATGACAGAAGCCTATCCCTTGGAATGCAATAAACGGAAACGGTAACCATAGCGGGATAGGGAGCGGTTGGTGAAACTGGTTTGTTTGGGACTTGGCTTCATTTCAATAAACTAAGAGCAGCTCTTGTTTGCACGTTCAAACTTCTTTGTTAAAGCCACTTCGATTTCATCATCTCTATATATATATTACACGTTGTGACACAATTCTCATTTCAAAACTTGTACAATTCACACATTCCACCTCTAACTCAAAGTTTCTCTTAGTAGCGCAGTAATGATTATTGCAGAATGAATTTTGTCCACACCGCCCTCCCCTTAATTCTCAGTATCCTCCCACTGTTACTGTTCTCACTAACAACCTGACATACCTCATCAAAAAGCTATTCTACTTTAATCCTGCTATCTGGCTGAGGACAGCATTCGGCTAAAAGAAGAGTAATTGTGTTGCAGTGACCTCCTAACATTTATTAAACTAGATGCCTTTGTTGGGATAAATTCTCATTACCGAGGAACTGCCAGCGTGCTTACCCTTATATTGAACTCCTTCATTTTCATTTAGGTGCACCAGCATGTGTCTTATCTTGAGATTTTAATCCTCGTTACTGCTAATCAATAATCTAATAACGACAGAAAGGGTTGGGGGGTGTGGCGGTAACTCGTCTTAACCACAGTTTCACCCGCCGCTGCAGGAAGAGGCCGTGCGGACTGTAATGTTTGCATAGATGAATCCTATCTGTTCATGTGACCTTCTCTGGAGACAGCAAAGGTTTAAGTAATTAGTTGCGTGGAAATGTTGTGCTAGTTGCAGAGAATGGGCGGGAGGGGACTCTTTGATAGCGTCCCGATAATTGGCGTCGCTGTTGATGAACATTGTGGTCTCGACGATGGATCCTTAAAAGCCTCTTTGGCCGCAGTAATTGACCAGTGCAGGGGGACGCTGGGAAAGTGCAGGGAAGGGAGGATGAGAGGGAGGGAGGGAGGATGAGATGATGAAGGACGGAGGCCTCAGTGTCCTTGTCATTCTAATTTACTCCACACTGTATATCTTGAAATGCTTTACCGCACACCCAAAATAGAAGGACTGTTAAAGCCGCTCACGGGACAAAGGAGAAACGGTGGGACTGCAGGAGGCGAACAGGTGTATTAAACTGTATAGTATGGCGTCTTATCCAACTTAAATGAAGTTGACATCTGCACCCATTGTTTTCACATTAGACTACAGTTTATGGTTCAATAAATCAGCGGTTCTCAGCCTGAGGGTTGGAACGCAGTAGGAGGTGGCGTTATATTATTGCACGACAATTCTGTATAGTCAACATTTCTCCGCATTTACAAACTCAACTCAATCATTTTTCCGGTTTTGCAGAAATGTAGAGTAGCACTCGGATTGTAAAGCTCAAATTAAAAAATACAATGATTGATATTGGAAATAATGGGTTTGTTCAGTAAGTTGTGAAATATAAATATAGGATCATTTCATTGCATTCCTGAGTTTATGTGTCTGTTTTGTTTTAAATCAGCCATTGTAGAGGATTCCTCTTGCATTTGTTCTGCATGATGCAGTAAACAAAGCGACTTGCTGTTCCATAAAGGCAGAAGTAAGAAAGTCTTTGAAAAGATTAATTATGCGCCTCTTTAACTGGTACAATCCGGAGCAGCTGACCGTTCTGATGGATAGAGAGGAAATATCTATTTTTCTGATGATTTCTTGAGCAGAGTTGCAATAATGTAGCCGGACTGCGTACCATATAAACTACATTTAAGTCTTGAAATTCAAATTTCTGTGAGTCAGAGTAAAGCTATTTTCCCCTTATGTCTCTCCCACTTTAAAGTCCTTTTATGTTTTTCCACTTCGGCTCTCTGTGTGTTCTCCCTCCTTCACTGCCTTCTGCTCCACCATTCTCTGTCCTATTTTAATATTCTTTGCATTTGTCGTTCCACCATGCAGTCCACAGTGATTGCAAAGTAAATGAAGTGGTCATGATCGTGCTGTTATTTTCTTTATTCTGATGCCTTATCAAGGGGAAATGCAACACTTTACCCTCTCCAATCATGTTCAAGTAGCTGTGTGGCTGAGAAGTGGCTCAGAGGCCTGGAATTTGCCAAGAATATCGACAACATTGGGTTTAAAGTTTCTATAGCTTTATAGCAAACTCACCCTAGAGGTAGCGCCCATGTTGAATGTGCCATGTGTGAAGCCCAGCAGTTTTCAGGCCTGTATAAACACCAGAAATGTGGAAACTGGATAGATAACCCCCTTGTGATCCACTTGCATCAACAGTAAACACAGGATCTTCACAGTTCCTTGCTTCAGGCGGTAATTATAATTCAGACTACAAGTTCCTCATTTACCAGTAAAAGCGAGCAGTCAAGCACAAAGTTGTCATCCAATGAATGAAATATATTTCCTCTGTGCCGCTGTTGCATTATAGCTCGTACATATTCATAAAATGATAATCAAACTAATTTCATAACATCAGCTGCCTCATTGTTTTTGCTAAACAGCTCATAACTCTGTGTATATTCGGTAGTGCTCAGTGTTGCTGCAGTGCCGTTGCCTACTTGGACAGATGTATGTTTGAGCTTTGTGTAGACTTTGTGTTGCAATACTGCCACCCTTATTTCTAATCATGTGTCACATGATATTTGCCCTGCAGCCGCTGCGTATTGACAAAACTACACCAGAGCTGCTCCAGGAGTAGGAACACAGTCGTTCAATAACACATTACTGGGGGGAATCAATCGTTTTATTTCGAGGCATTCTGTTTAGAGAATTTATTGCATTACAGTGAGCTACATGCTAAGAGTTTAGCCAAAGCTATGATATCCCATTGTGGTCTTGACACTCTGTCAGTCATATGGCATGTTGCATTGCAAACCACATGACCTTCCTTTGTGGCATGCTTTGTTTGACTCTGCTTACAAAGGAAAGCCAAAGCTAAATCCCACTGTTTGCACTGGAGACATTACACTAATGCACTGGAGACATTACACTTATCCCCCCAATCACATGAATCCATGTCTCCTTAAGTCTTATTTCATGCATCCTGGAGACTTTGCACCAAGTAACAATATGATAACTGCAATCTTTTTGTTTACTTTAGCTGACTGTTTGGAACATCCTTATAAATATGGCAATGCTGGCCTTCCTGACCTCCCTGTATGTTCATTTTGTCCCTGAGGCATCAATCAGCAAATCCATTGAATTCGGAGGATATGGTTGAGCCTCTTTTAGGACTGTGGAGCAATTTGTGCACATCTACTATCTGTTCCACCTGGCTGGCCTGTCGAAGCCGGGCCCACTGAAGGGCCCAAACGGCTGATGCGATGTGACACCTGTACGACTCCTGACGCTAACTGCCTCACAGGGAGACAGAAGAATTGGTGGCGGTGGGGTGGTTTCAGACAAGGGGAGAGAATGGGGACCAGCAAGGAGGGAAAAAAAAAAAACATAAAGACTGAGAGGAATGTGGAAATCGCTCAGGGGGATGGAAAAGATTTTTCATGTTTGAAAAGTGCTTGACTGTGAAGCAGTGTGATACAATTACACACCCACCGCAAGTGAAAGTGAAGTGTTTCTGTATATTAACGTTAAGCCCTTTCGTGTACAAGCCAAGCTGATGCATCTCTCAGCGACATGCAGTATGTCGGCTCCAAAATACAACAGCAGAATAGCAAAGCTGATAGCTATAGAAAGTCACCTGATGCAGCGCTGCTATTTATACCACAGTGCTCCATCAACGTGAGCTAGCTTTTTTAGCATCGCGGCGCCTATAGTGTAGCTCAGCATCACTGTGCTGCTCACTAATGCATTTTTACAGTAAACACCCAACCCCTCCCTCACCCCCACCCCGGCCCCCACTGGCAAACACACACTACATGTCAGCCAGCTGAGTCATGCTATCTGGCTGTACCGTGCGAGGGTTTTGTGATCAGCTTGAGAGGCACTGTGATTGTGCAGAAGCCCTGCGAAAATGAAAAGTGAAGGTTAATGTGCACAGTGTACATGCACGCTACCTTGTTTCTTCTTCCACCTTTAATTTCCCGTTATCAACTCTTAATGTGGTTTAAAGGCAGGATGTTTACTTCACCTTTGCAGTACGGGAACAGAGCAAATGTGTCTAAATGCATCTTAAGTGGAGGACTTGGTCCCTTTCCATGTCTGAATCAGAGGTGGCACGCCTTTACATGTCATGGGTGTGTGTGAGGGAAAGCCTTCCTAGGGTGAGATATACAGCTCACACAGCGACAGACGGAGGAAGAAACCACATGATTCTTCATGACTTCTACGTCTGTAACCTTTGACATAAATGTTCTTGGCTGCTCTGTGTGTGACGCAGGAGACGAAAGTTGAGGATGGTGCGGGTGACACTCACAAATCACACTTTAGCTCGAGGTTATTCTACTTTTTTTTTCTTTTGATGAAAAGTGGATTCTGTGTTGGCTCGATGTGTAAGCCCCTGTCTCTGGATGTTTACAAATGGACTGTTGTAGCTTAAACTGGCCAATGAATATTTCATAGTATGTTGTTGTTAGCCCTTAGCGAACATTTGGCTCCTATAATATTGATATAGCTTGATGGGGTGGGCATATGGCTCTTTTCCTCTGCTAAGAACTTGAAGTTACAGAAAAGAAGTAATCGGATTTCTCAACATGAGAGGGGCCAATTCTGTTTGTCAGTGAGATCAAGGCTACATAAATGATGCCTTTAACCTCACTGTATCACACAAAAACCAACATTTTTGGAAGTGACAGCAGATGGATAGTAAATTTAATGTTTCGTCCAACTGAAAACCCTCCCGTTAGTATGCGCCACAAAATGCCAATAAAGCAACCCCATCCTGCGCTGAAAAGGCCCCGTCTTCCAAGATCATTTAGTCCTGTGCTGTTTGCGTAGAGTCATTGTTTGTGTTGTCCCGAGAGGTTTGGATTTGATCTAATTCCAGGCACTGCTTATGGAAATTTGTCATGCCTGGGAGACAAAATGCAAGACAAGGAGCGAAAGAGAAAATGAGAGATGAAAAGGGAGCAAGAAATGTTAGACGGCCAAATGTAAGCAAGTGTAGTTTCTTGGGGGGGAAAAAAATACACAACGTATTTGTATCAACACAGTAATATTGCCGCCGACGCGCCTGGAGACTGTAATCATTGTGTGGATAGTGTTTGCTGTCGCTCCTTTTGTGCATGTACGGTAGTAAATATGTACACAGGTGCAAATGGAGGACTGCGTTTTACTAGCAGGACAGGGAAGGGAAGTGCATGATGCGACGATGATGGCATTATAGTAGCACTGGGGCACATTATGTTGTATAAAGTGTGTTAAAGTTATAATTTAACTGACCTTACTGTAAGGAGTATAAAAGTAAGGCAGTATTGCAACATTACATTTCATTCTGGTGGTTTGATGCTCTTGTGATGATTGTGCAAGTGACTTTAAAACTACTCCTATGCCATATTTGAAAAACGTGTGAAAACTTTCATAAAAATGGAGCACATCAAATATGTTTCAGAGCATTTTTTCTTTTTTTTAGGAATCGTATTTAGTATGCAAAGCCACAACCAAATATCTCCTCCAGTTTAATCTGTCTTCTATGAGATTTCATATGCTCCTGTTTGTCCCACCAGCTGCCTGTATGTATGCTTCCTTCCTTCTGACAGTGGAGTAATGCTCCTGCGTTCAGACAGGATGATCGCTCATGTTCGCCTCCTGCTGCAGTGCTATGCTGTGTTTTGTCAGGTTAGCCGGACCACGCCGGCCTTGTCTTCTCCACCGCTCCTCCGCCGGCTGTAATGAGGTGCTTTCTCTCGGTGGTGCCCTCCTCTTACCTCGGGCATTAATCTCTCCGCGCACGGATGAGGCTCGAGGGGCAGCACAGAAAAATAGAAGCTGTGTGTGCGTGTTTATCTGTGTAAATTGTTTCCTTTGTGTCAGTGTCAGATTCTCGTTCGTTTGTACCGTCTGGCAGACAGCGTTCTTTGTTGGCCTGCCTCCTCTTCCCTACCTGTCTTGCTCTCTTCGTTAAAACTGTTTGTGTGTGTACCGCTGATGAATATCGCTCTCTCCAGCCTAACCTGGGAAGTGTGAGCCAGATCTGGCCTCTGAAGACAGAAGCTTTTCACTTCCTACCATATGGCAGCCTGGTCTGCCTCACACCACTGCAGAGATATCGTACCGCCATCAGACGGATCCTGCTAATGCAACTTTTTACTCATTCTGGCTGTTAAGAACGAGCAGAATAAGTGAAAAGGATGGTGAAACATCCATAAAGGGGGAGTGAGATGCAGACTGTGTGCAGAGTGCAAACGGGTTTTCACCCAAAAGAGAAGTATTTTCCATGAAATGCAGGTTGAACTGTGCTCATTCTTCCCCCACAATCCGCTCTAGCTGTCTCCTGATAAATGGGTTAAGGTGCAGACTCAGTTTTTTTCCCTCTGAGCAGGGTTAAAGTTCCCTTTTGTGCAGAGCTTGCATTTTTAGGTTGCTCAGCCAGCTTCCTCTGCTAAAACATTACGCTGCACATGTTGGTTGAGGAAGATATACACATCCTGCTGTTTTTTTTACTGTTAGGACTTTAGTAGACCCAGTTTAATAGCAGACTGAATGACCTAATCATCATGTTCTAAATGGTGGAAATAACTTTTAATCCTTGTGGTTTGTGAGCCGCATTGCGTGAGATAACCTCAAGTTATCTCCCACTACGAATTCCTGAGTGAAGTCCAGCGATTGGCCAAATCAGTACTGGCAACCTTTGTACTTTCTTCTGATGAGTGTAACAAAACAAAAAAAAGAATGTAGTTTCTGTTCTTCTTTGGTCAGACTGAGGAAGCCGTCGTGTTCAGACTTTATGTGACAAATGTAAGCAATCACTCTATTCGCATACGGTATTTTCCAGATCGCCAATAGGTTGTTTTGTGCTGATCGTTCTGAGTGTGGGAGAAGAGGGGTGGTGGGATAGTTGGGCCAAACAAACACACAAACATTATGAAAAGAAAATATTCTCCTGGTGGTGTTTTACTGACCTGATTGCAGAGAATTCCAGCTAGATCAAAGGAAAAAGTGCCTGTGGCCAACTGGGGCTAGTTGGCATTCTCTGTAGCTCCAGATAAGAGACTAATCAATGAGTTTGACCTTATTCTTAGTCAATAGCCCCTTTTGGGTGCTTAGGAGAAGGGAGCGAGGAGGATACCTCAGGATGTTTGAGGGCTAACACGGCCACGATTCATTTATAATATATAAAAAAAGAAGAGGGGGAAAAAAGGAGTGATCTTTCAAATTTATTTGCCAGAGTAATTGTAAATAAACTGCAGTTTGTTCTCCCAGAATTATCTACCATCAGTAGGATCCTCTAACTGCTCCGAGTCTAAAACAAATATCAATGAGCAGAGAAGACCATTCTATGTTGCCTTTAACTGACCTGACAAAGGCCTCTGACCTCGTCAGCGTAACTGTTTTCATGCTCCACCAGTGCATTGGCTTTCTGCCACGGCTTCTCGGATGATTATCTTCAACTGAAATTTCAAGGGTACCTTTAGATCAATGTGTCCTGTTCTCTGAGACTTGTCTCACTAACTGTGGGTTAAACAGGCCTGTGGACTCTACGCCTACACAGTGGAATATATTCTTCTGTGTCGTCACTATGTTCCACTGAGGATGCAGTTTGCCTTAACGCAAAAAACTGTCCGATGTGCAGGAATGGCAGATAAAGACCAAGGTTCATTGAGCCCTAATCAGGGTAATGCTGTTTGCTGACAACGCAGCACTGGCCTGTCAGTCAGGAGAAGGACTGCAAAAGCTCATCAGCAGCTTTGCACATGCTTGAATCGAGTTTGGTCTCACAAAGCATTTCCATCTGTGACCACAGCTTTGAAGGTTTTGGAACCTTTAAATGTATCAATAATGCAGTGTGTGGCCCAGTCTGTCTGAGCCCCATGTAGACCACCCGTTTAAAGGTGAAAGTAACCTAAAGGCCTTTCAGTAGCATCATTTTTAAATGCGGCTTTGATCCATTAGAAATGCCTCCATACAGGGCACAAGGGGCCTGGTCTGATGCATCTGATGTAGTCAGACAACACATTATGCAAACTACTGATCATTCCCCAACTTTCAGAGGGAATTCCACTTGGAAATATTGCATCTATCCCTTCAGCAGAGACGCTGTAGATTTCTATGTAGTGCAGGATTGGAAAGAGTTGGTAGATTGTAAGACAACTAAAACTAACGTGGCCTCACATTGTGCCTTAATTTCTGTATAAGACGAATTTGTATTTTGTTTTGCTCCGCTGTAACTAATCAGTAGCAAGTAATATACAGTATCTGTCCTGCTTATGCCATTTTCAGTTGATGTGGAAGCTGTGGTAACAACTGCAAGGACCAGTTAACAATTTCACATTAATAAAATCTGTTGATTTCAGCTGTGTGTCAGCTGTACATCTGTGATGATCTCATCCATGTTTTGTCTCCACTGGTGATTATTGTCTCTAGTTTTAATAGGTGTGGCTAGGCAGCTAGCTATGTAGGAAGTTGATGTCTTTTCTTTTTTTAAATCCCACCCACAGAGCTGTACTTGATTGATTGTTACTTGAGCAGGAACAAACATCCTTTAACGAGCAGATAGCAGGCCTATTTTAATTTGCTCAATGAATCAGAGAAGTGGGTGGTGATTTAAATAATTTAGATAATAGCGTACCAACGGGGGAATCGTAGCTGAGGGATGCCAGCTTTTCACCTGTGACACCTGCAGGAAAGCCTGTAAGGCCCAAGTTTGGATTGTACAGCTGCTGTAGTTGCTCCTAAAAATAAATTACGCCATAAAAATTAATGACAGAAAACCAACCTCTTTCAACCTAGAAAAATACCACAGGCTCCTGATCATGATCATAATACTGAGCGGCTCAAGAGGCCTGGATTAGACAGAGAAATCGTGGCATGGGGCCATAAGGACCTCATGTGACCAGTAAAAGGTCATGACATTAGCCGGTGGGTACAGGGAGTGGCTGCACTGAGTGCCTTTAGTGGTCAACCAATCTCTTTCACTTGTAAAACAATGGGCCTCCTTCACTGTGCTCTGTGCTTGACTGAAGTCTAGCGAGCTGCTGCAGTGTGTACCAGAGAGTGTGACTCATATTCCAGTATTGCTAAAGTCAGCAAACTAGTCAAAGCTTCTTTGGGGGATTATCGTTATTAATTGGCTATTTGTCTGATCATTGATGATGTAATTTCCACATCCACTGCTGTCAGTATTTGCATAAATGTGTTTAAATGTGTCTGTTTTTATCTTCTTGTAAGTCCCACTTGTTTTGTCACCCCAGAGACTCGTAATTAGCAATTTTGGTGAGTTTCTTTAAATGTGACATCAGATTAGTTATTGGCAGATTTATGTCAGTAGGACGAAGCTGCAGCGGAGCATTGTGGGAATGCTGATCTAGTGGGTTGTGGAGGATTAGGGTCAGCAGGAGTAAGGAGCTCAGGCCTCCTTTCCACAGCCTCTGGTTCTTATTCTGCAGTTGAATCTACTTTAATTTCCTATATATCCTTCCTGCCATATTAGTTGATATTATAATAAAGTTTGTCCAGCTATATGTCTGTATCTTAGTGTATGCGATAATTTTTCTGCAGCTCACCCCATGTACTTTTTCCGGTCACAATGCAGTGGTCTGTTCCGTGCACATGACCTCTTATACATAACCGAAGAATTCAAATCCCATGCAGTCCATAACCAGTGAACCGGTGCTTTACTCCCAGCAGCACACAGAGAAAGAGTCTTGAGGTTAGTTGGTTCAAACTCAGCAGGTCTTGCACCCATCGCCCTGCTCTCCACTCATTGGCTTTGTCATTCCAGCTGCGATAGTGTCTGTGAACAGAGAGCATTATTCATGTCCTCAGAGGGGGGCAAGTCCTAATTGAAATTCCAGTCTTTTCCACTGGAATGAAGCGGGCCCGCCGACACCCACTGTATTATACTGGCCCTGTCACCTTGAAAGGCCCATCTGGAGACTGTTCACATTTCCGGGCAGTAGAAAAGGCCCATTGGGAAAAAAAATTGTCATTGTAGAAGAAAAAGGGATGAATGAAGCAGGACAGAAGATTTGGGTGGTGTGGGAATAGCGGCATTACAGTAGTGTTCGCTATCTCTGATTTGATGTGACCCTATCCTCTATGCTGCAGTAACTAAAGGGCTGGACTGTCTGTGGTTGCTGGCTGCCAGTGTGGTGTGCATGCTAATGACTGGGTGAATGAATCAGTGCCATTCTGATAGAGGAGGAATGAGTACAAGGAACCTCTTTCTAGTTAGTTCACCCTCACAGCAGCCTACTGTTTTGGTTTCTCTACTGTCTCAGAACAACAACTGTACATAGCGATTTATTGTGGACTAGCTATCACTAGTCTATCACATGTAAAAAAAATAAATAAAAATAAAGAGTTGCTCAACAATTTCAAACCAAATGTTCAAAACCCTTAATTTTTACTCAAGTAAAACAGAGAAAACCTGCAAATTCTCACATTTTAGAATCTAGGACTAGTAATATTTCACCCCTCATTGACACACACTGTGTTCTGTTCACTGGAGCGGAAGTGGTTGCACTTGTATCTCTCAAGTTTTTCTCTGTTGTAATTGCCACAGCATAAATGAAATTATAATTGTATTTTCTGTAAACTAGGTGCGTCAGAACTACGTAAACCTCTCTCGCTGAGGATGGCTTCACTTTCAGGATCCTTGTTCTGGCCTGTCTGCCTCACCTAGTCAGACATGTGTTCTGTTTTGCTGGTTGATTCGTCACCTCTGATCTTTTTCCTCTCAGCATGAATAACAATCAGCTGTTGTTCAGATATCTCTTTCAAACTTCTGGAATGTGTTGCACCAGCTGTTCATTAATTCATCACAATGTTTGTGTGTTAAGTATGTAGTATCAGTGGAGAAATGTGTGTGTTTCAAGCCAAAACTGACAGGTAAAGTGTATCACATTGATCGTCTTGTTACAATGGAATGTTCTGCTCTGAAACTTTGGGTTCTAGTATTCGTGTGAGTGCTACTTTGGCTCGTAGAACCCACCTAAAGCCTAAGGTCTTGACCTGGCCCTCACACTCCCCAGATCCCAATATAATCAAGCATTCACCTGATTCACTAGAACAAGTCCAATCCACAGAGACCTAGCCCCTTAACCCACAGAACCTAAAGGATTTGCTACAAACATCCCGGTGCCAAACACCACAGGAGACCCTCAGAGGACCTGTGTCCGTGTCCTGATGTGTTAGTGTTGTTTTGGCAGGACATGGGGGCTGGACACAATATTAAGCATATTATGGTGGTTTTCGTTAGAGCCCGACCTGTACTGGATTTTTGGGGCCTTCGATGGTGTCATTGTTTAGTAAATTTCCAGCTATGTATTTTCCAAACTAGCTAGCTAACTTACCATGAAGACACCACTCGACTCCGCACCTTCTGCACAACTGTGATGCATGCTCTGCTACATGTGTTGCACACAGTGCTGAGTGGATTGTTGACGATAGAGTCAGAGTTGCTCTGCTGGACAAACTATGCGATGACATTGCTTCTAATTTACTACAAGTATCTTTTTCTTACGTTCTGTAAAAGAAAGTATTTATATTGCATATGGCCACATATGCGCAGATATTGACATATCTGAGATAGGCCGATATACACTGATCAGCCACAACATTCTAACCTCTGACAGGTGAAGTGAGTAACATTGATCATATTGGTAGTATGTGGTGTTCTGCTGGAAAACCTTGGATTTTAACATCCGTGTTGATGAGACTTAGACACCCAAATAAACATAGTCCCAGAACAAGCACACTGCCTCATGCAAATGACAATCCCAAATG
>OMNN01029180.1:8616-22644 GCA_900302755.1 Chromis chromis
TGGCACAGGGGGGGGGGGGGGGGGAGAAGATCTGTTTCCTTGTACATTTTAATGTTCGAAGCTGCTCTAAATTCTCTGTATCAGACGGTGTCAGGAACCTCCTGATAAATTTAGACTACTCAGTGCTCAGACTGTCTGGGCCTATCAACAACTGGGTTAACAATGAGTTATTTCAACATCCTGCTTTTAATATCCCTATTTGCATATTTAATAGCACTGGTAATGTGTCTTGGTATCTCACTTCTTGAATCCGTTTCCTTTCTCTGCTTTATGTTGACATTTGCAGATTTTGACAGCAGGTTTCTGCGGTGTTAACGAATGAAAGAAAAAAAAGGTCAACAAAACGTCTCTCCTTCCTTGGCCTGCATATTTCCTCTAACTAGAGGGCAGAGGGCAATATTAACACATTCATTAAGAGGTCGTGGTTTACACTTATTATTCCATTATCGACCTTGATCTGAAATTTGCATCGTGCTTTATTCTTTATTCAGTGGTAATCGATGTGTGCTAGCCTGTTGAGTTTTAAAAGCGGTGATTGACATTGATAAATGGAGGCGCCAGTGCTACACGGAACACAAGAAACTGAGCAGAGCAGACAAGAGGTGCAGAGGGACACATTAGGAAAGAAGAAAAAAAATCATTAAACCTGAGGAGGAAATGTGGAGATGTTCAACATTTTACAGGAAAAGGAACGAAGAGAATAGAGGATCCAAGCCTGTGGAGAAAGAAGAAAGGCTGGCACTCAGGTTGATGTGCAGACACCCAATCAGACAGCCCTTCATCCCTTAACCCCCAGCCAAGAGTAGAGTAGTGAGATGAGAGGAGAAAGAAGGAGGGGGAGGAATCAGCTTTAGAAGTGCTGAAGCTGGATTTCTTTTTTTTTCTTCTTCTTCTTTTTTAAGAAAGAAAGAAATATAGAAAGAAGGAAAAGGGAGGAGTTCTAGGGAGAAATAAGGCACAAGAGCTAATCTTCTTAAACAGGGAAAAGGCTCGAGTCAGTCAGATGAGAGCAGGTGGAAATGTGGAGGTGAAACAATGTGGGTTTCGTTTTTTTCCTCTGCAGCCAAGCTTTCGAGCTTGTGAGACAAAGCTTAAAAGATTCAGGCTGGAGGATCTCAACACAATGCCCTGTGCCAAGCAATGAAGATTCCTCTAGTCTGATTCAGTTGCATGGCTTGAGTTAGACTGGATTCGCAGAGGAATATGAAGGTCAGGTGCTGTACTATGTACATGCTCAATCTCCATGGCCATTAGTGCTTACTTATAAAGCCATTAATGTCCATTATCATAATTACCTTCGCTAATTCACAGAAGCCACTGCCACCGAGTGAAATCTGCAGAAGTTGCAGCACAGAGTCCCTCAGAATCCTCTCTACCAGCCATTAGAGTGTTTTCCCTGCCTCGCCATCATCCATTGTCTTCTGCTTCTTCCACGCGACTGCGCTCACCTTCTTCCTGTTTTTTAAAAATACAACCTGGAGCCGCTTCTCGCATATGTTTGCTTGCTGCGAAAAGGTGTGTCATTAATATGCAAGTGCACGTTATGAATTAGTAATACGGCCCCACCTTTGCCAACGCGGTGGATGTCAAGTTCAGTGAGCGCGGAGCAGAAGGAGGACGCTTGGCGGCTTGTACTGACGTGCCTCCCTGCCGACCGTTGAGCAAGCAGGGCTGTTGCTCCCCTTAAGGGGGCAATACGTCCCCGCTCCATACCTGCAACTCAGCTCCCAAAGGGATGCAGTCTCCTACACAGCACATTCCTTCCTGAAGCTGAGGAGAACTCGCAAATAGGACTGTTCAAGATCTGTCGTCAGGACAAATGTGGACTCTATACATTGTGCAAATTCCATCTCCTTGCATATATAAAAGAATCTGTGCGTTCAATCCCTCCTAGACCTCATTAGTGAATGGCTCTCTAGTGACAGCGTGTCTCACATTTCTCCCCCATGACAGACATCCAGTCGCACTATTTTTCTTTCCCTTGAGTGAGTTTTCTTTTTTCCCAGCTGCTGAATTCACCAAGCACCGTGGTACTTAGGGTCAAAGGTTGATAACAGCCAACAATCCAATTTCACAGCGCCTGCCTCTGACAGACACTGTGTGATCTTGGGTGGGACCCCTCCCGATCCCCTTCTCTGCATATCCTCAAGAACACTCTGAACTTAATCAAACTTTAATTAGCCCTCTGCTTTGGTGATAATTGTCAGTCCAGGCAGGGCCAGAACTCTGCTCCGGCAAGATGCAGTCTCTCTGTACGTATCCAAGGCTAATCATGAAGGGAGAGACGTGGAGCCATTGGCCACAATCTGTCTGAAAACCTGATGAGACCTCCGCGAGAATCTTCTGGTGTGCGCAACAGTATGTCTTCAACTGCATTCAGAGCAGGGGAAATGAATTCAATGATATGCAGAAATATCAGTAAATGTAAGGCTGCTCCGAATGATCAGACAAAACAAATAACAAAAAAAAAAAGAGAGAGCAAATGAAGCTTTCATGACTGAATGCCTGAATTCCTTCCAGGTAAAAGGAAAGAAAAAGGGTAAAAGAATCGTGAGTTGAATGATCGCCTAATGTGGCCAAAGGCTGGGAGTGCGGTAAAAAGCTTGCACTGAGTGTCTTAAAGCTTTAAGGTCTTTATTTCACATAAGATGTCAGTGTGGACTAAACAAAAGGCAAGAAAAACAACATTTCAGTGGGCACCTCCATCTCACTAAAGGTTCAGGGCTAATCGAATAGAGAGTTTCTCAATATGAGACAGGAGTAAAGGAATGGTACGGGGAAAAAATGACCTATGTCGGTGATGTGTGCGTGATATCGAGCAGTAGTCAGAAATATGATACATGGGTATGTTTTTAGAGCCAAAAAGTAATAAAAAACAATTATGGTCTAAGACTCTTTGACCTGATGGAGAAAATCCATGCCAACCCAATCTTGTTGTAGGTGCTATGATCTTCTGAATTGAATGCCCTGTGAAATGAAATCAATGGAGTTACTCACTCCAGAGCCACATCAATCTGCTGAGATTGCGCCGCATGTGGATTTAGAGGCCTACTGTTCCCCCTAAGACGACTTGGGTCAATAGCATTAATGTAAAAAGTTTGAGGATAGCAACAGGGCACACTCCTCCCTCAGGCTACAGCGCATTTCAAGTCGGTGCTCAGTTAAACAGGGGTGGGCGGTAAAAGGGAAGGAGCCTCCTTTGATCGAAAGCAACTAAACACAATGATTCCGTGATGACAGTACAATCTAATAAAGTAGCGTGTGTTGAATAAGTGATTGTCTCCACAGTCACGAAGCAAAAAGAAGAGAGTGTGAACAAAAAAGCAGCCAGTATCTTTGAGATAAGTTGAGTCTTGATTAAAATGAAACGTGCCGAAAATCATCCCTTTTCTCTTTTATGTGTCTCTTCCTTTATTCCCCATCAAATTGCGGCTCCGCTCATTATGTCCTGCTTTATTTCTCTTTATCTGCGAGTTACCAAGACAAGCGCTAACAGCACTAGTGAGTATTTTCCAAAGCACAAACAGAATCCGTCCAAAATATGTGTTTTTTAAAATTTGTTTACTATTTTCTACATTAAAAGCAATACTTAAGACATTAACTATGAAGTAGCCGATGCAATTATGTAGCAAGCAAACAAGCGTTAGCCTTAAAAGCCTCATGGGGTTGTCACTTAATAGATGAGTAATTGGTTGCATTGCCTTCTTAAGTATTTGAAACTAATGGTTGATACCAAGCAAATAGCTGCATTCGAGATAATTTATTTCGAATTCAATGCAGCACAATCACCCAATGAAAACCTAATGGAGATGGTATGGGATGAGTCCTCAGTATATGTTGGAAATCCCAGGTGACGACCTCATGAAACTGGTTGAGATGCCAAAAGTCTATCCCACCTGAGTCAGGGGACACCCTGGACAGGTCAGTCTATCACAGGGCTACACATAGAGACAAACAACCAAGCACACTCACATTCACCTATGGACAATTTAAAGTCACAAGTTAACCTCAGCATGTTTTTGGACTGTGGGAGGAAGCTGGAGAACCTGGTGAAAACCCACACTGCACAGGGAGAACATGCAAACTCCACTCAGAAAGATACCAGGAAGGCAGGGACTTGAACTGGGGATCTTCTAGCAGCAAGGTGATGGTGCTAACAACCGAGCCACCATGCAGCCCATAGTTGGGTAGGTTGAATCTGAAATTTGCAGCATTTTTCACACTTTAATGGAGTTTTCTTTGTTTGCATGTTTTTGCTTATAACCTAATTCCATATCTGGATTCCCAGATTTGATGTCTTCCATATTTTCCTAAAAAATTAGCAAATAAAACCCACTGGCTCCTGATATGACTGGTACTGTAGACATACTGAATTTGTTCTTCCCAAACTACAGCTAAAGACATTTGCTTGCAACTGGCCACATCTAGAGCAACAATCCTACAATGTCAGTACACTTGCAAACACTGTACTACATTAATGACTCAGAGCAACCGAAAATAACACTAGACTTGGTTGCTCAAAACATTGTAGGTCCTATGAAGTTCAGTCCAATCACGATTCAAAAGCAAATAGCCACATCTGAAGGCTGAAAGTCGACATCACATACAGCACATGTTGATAACGGCTCATACTTTTTGTTGTACACATGAAAAGAGAAGCAAAAATAGCGAAGAAAACAAAGAGATGTTGAGCGAGAGAGGCTTAAAATCCTGCCTGCTTTCTCGCCACCACACTGGGCCTGATTTCACAAAACATAGTTGGATGCAGTTCAAGTATTTCAAAGATGTGGGGAAAAGGGAGTTTATGGATGCTGTTTGACCATCTGACAAACACTTCATTAGAGGAATACTGATGCCTTTATCATCCACTGCAAGTTTAGTGCCCTCACATTTTATGTCTTTGGTTACTGTAACTGTACATTAGGAAATGCACATTAGGAAACTGAAAGCATTGTTGGCTCAGTGTCCGATGGAAAACATGAATTGTCCAGATGGCTGTTCATGGGAATTATACGTTAACATCCGCAACGTGATTCCATTGACTTTATAACCTTACATTTCCACAAAAAAAGTGACATTTGTGCTTCTTGCAGGCTCTAAAGCCCTTCTGCGTCATCCCAGCTTCTAGTTTTACATCTGGCTTTTCATTCTGGATTTATTAGCAAAATTTATCTCAACATGTTCGAGTTCACTCAGCTCCAACTCCGACACAGATAAACTAATATTAAGAAGTTTTAAAGGCTCAAACCCTTCCAGCGCTTTTAGCTTATCCCCTCCTCTTAAGATTTATCCATTCTTCAGTTGTGTCATATCAGGAGCCAAAGAGAACAAGTGAGAATCCATTTTGGCCACAGACAGTGATATTATGTGAGCTGTCTTGCTTGTTGTCGAAATGAAAATATAGATAAAGCACAAGTGGTCTGGCTTGGATTATTTCATAAACGATTACCTGCCTTTTGATCAGGAGACAGTGAAGCTTTTGGGCCGTGAATGGCAAAAGGGCCAGTCAGTGGGAAGGTGAGCAGGACAAAGACAAACCAGAAACTTCAGACGGTATTATTTGACTATATTCCTGCTGCCCCTGGAACCAAAGCACTCAGACAAAAAAGAAAAAGAAATGGACTTTTAGCTGTAGACATCTGAAGCACTTTGTATGGCTCTCATTGGTTAAGTCTCAGGCTGTCAGACGTATACATTGGCTGGCGTTTCTCTGTGTGCACTTTCAGGCTTGTCCTTGCGTGCATGTTGTGTGTGTTTAACCAAAGTGTTCAAGGTCAATACTCCAGGGATCCCTCTATGAACTGATTTATGATAGGATTTTGAAGTTCCCTTGTAGAGCACAACAAAGTTACCACCCGAAGACATAGCATTAGCATTCAAGGATACCAGTTTGACACAGACTGGGCAGACTTGTATCCCTGCTGGGCTGGTAAAAAGCAAACAGAAAAAAAGGGAAAAGCCTTTGAAGTACATGCTTCATGGACTCGTCAATAACTGGTATTGACCTTTCCCACTTTTATTTAATAAGGTTCCCGTTCCTAAGGCTTGATTTGCTGGATACTCATTGCTATGCTAGCTGTGCCGCAGTGTGCTGTCATACTGCTGATGCCAAGTATTTCTGCATTGATTACACCACTGGGATTAGCTCAAATGCAAATGCAAGTGGGTGTGCTTGTGCATGTTTGAAGTGTGTGTTAAGAATGCTACAGAGGAGCGAGGAAAAGACTCACCAAGACTCGGGATTGTTTGCACAAGTCGTTTATTGTGTTGTGTGCATATTATATAATGTATGCTTTCCAGCCAGCTGTCATGTTTAGAACACATGCAGTAAAAACAAGTGTGAAGGTTACGTATATATAGAAATTTCATTCATGGCCTAAAAAGCGTGTATTAATATAGGATCTCTAGTCTTCCCACATATGCCTGACAGTGGAAAGCTTCCAAATCACGCAGGGCATACTGTATGTGAATACTGGCATCTGTGAGAATCAGGCTTCCTTGAAAACCCTGGGAAACATTACAGAGAAGGAAACGACGTCAGGCAGAGCGAGATTAACACACGGCAAAACGAAGAAGTCCCCCGTCTTGTAATTAGGGCTGTGGATTAAATTGCGATCAGCCATTCCGGATTGATCTTCATGAAAGCATCAGCAGGATGTGGCGTCCTTGTGCGTTTATGGAGTACCGTAACTGTACACTCAAGCGTTTTACCTTATTAAATAAATCCAATTTGGGCTTTCGTGAGCGGCGCATGTTTGCAGATGTGAAGGTCAGTGCAACACAGAAGGCTGATTTAATCTGTCCGCCACGTGTGTTTGATTGTGTTTAGAAATGCTCGTGTTGCAGGTGTTGCGCCTTTTGTGTGTCGGATGAGGGATTTGGCAGTTGTTTGTTTTATACAGTGCAACACATTCTTTTGTTAAAACCTCAACTGTGCTACTGCTTGCTCAACTACTATCGGGTGGGTAGAAATGAAAGACTTTATGACCTCTTCCCTTTTTAAACAGCTTAATGCATCAGTGACATGACACCTGTATTTATCTCCTCTATGCCTTTTAGTATGGTTTCATTTTCACACATCTGCTTGGATTTAGCCAATTTGCAAAAAAAATTTGATTTCTAAAATAAAATAAAATCAACTTTGATGCCTTACTGGTTCCCTCTCTAAAGTCCCCTCTTTAATCCAGTGCACTTATAGTAATTTTCACTCATGGCACAAATAGGGACATAATGGCAGTGCTGGCCTTGTTGTTTGTGAAGCGAACTTGTAACCGGAGGGTCGCCGGATCGAGTCCCCGGACTGGCAAGAGGTTGAAGTGGGAAAGTGAGAGCGACCGCTTGTCCCAGTCACCACCACTGTGGGCCCTTGAGCAAGGCCCTTAACCCCTGACTGCTCCCCGGGAGCTGCACCTTGGCAGCCCACTGCTCCTAGTACGTATTGTTAACTTTGAATAGGATGGCTCAAATGCAGAGAAGGAATTTCCCAAAGCGGATCAATAAAGGTTATGTTATTATTATATTATTATTATTATGCACACACGCAGATATTGATTTAAATGCCTAACTCCACTGTAGGGCTAAGGTTCTTTGGGTGTTTCTAGGTCAACCTTCCACCTTAATTTAATGCAGACTTTAACCAGAATAATAGAAAATACCTCAACAGGTGTATTTAGATGCACTTTGTGTCTTTGTATGAGACTATACACATGTGCTGAATGTATGTACTATAATTATCCTAATGGCATCAGCTGGGCTTTTTTACCATGCAGCTGTTTCTTCCAATAACTTTTGCTGACTTGCAGGTTTGTGGCAAAATTAAACATGGAAGCCCTCAAAATGAGAGTGGAACAGAACCTTCCTCTATGCAACTCTGTATTATAAATACCTCTGAGAAGTATTTCCCCATCAGGAGTTATATATTCCTTATGGTTTTTTATAAATGATTGCATTACAATATCTATAAATCTGATTACTTACAGGAAGTGTTGGGCTACACATGGTTTAAATACATCTGTCAGTGGCACTGTGATAATAGCACCGGTTCATGAATCAAATAGATTTTCAGTAGAAAAGCCTTTTTATTGATAAAGTAGTGTGCTGGTGTTCAAACTAGGTACATTTACAAAAGCATTTCTGATGTGACAAGGACAACGCACCTTTCAGCGTGGTAGAAAATAAAACCAAGGATGCATGACGCCCCCTACATACACTGAAAGATACACATAGTCAACCAAGGCACGTACCAATCCTTAGTGCAATCAGCGACTTTATAAGGGAGGAACTTCCTACTTAATTACAGTACTCTGAATAGAAATCTATGGGAGAATAGAATAATGGTGGTTTATAACATGTCCAACACCTCCCACAAAAAAAAGCTAATTGTCTGGTTAGTAAGAGCCGAACTGGCAAACATCCAGCCAATCACGCACTAACCCAACTGTGGTGCCATGAAAGTGTGCATAGTAGAAGGAAGTGGGGAAAACCACTTATTAAACTCTTATTTTGGAGCCAAAGGTACCAAACCTTTTAAGTGTTATTTTTCAATTTTGACCAGTGTTTCTACTTTTTTTTAGATATAGGTGACCATTTGAAATTGTAGTTATGGCTCTCTTTTCATTTGAAAGAGCCTTGTATTGTTGGCCCGAAATAACTGCCTGAGTGGCAAGACTTCTCTTTAAGGACTACATGTTTTCCACTGTCTATGAGCAGTAAAGTAGCTTCTGATGCAGTGAACTACCTTTGCTACGATGGTATAACCTAGCTTGTTCTCTTGGGAGTCACTTCAGGTAGCAGTGCTGCTCCGCTATCTCAGATTTTGTTCACAAAAATCAAATTCTACTGACGTGAAATGTTGACTAAAGACTGTATTTTAGTAGGAAATATTGATATATCCTTTACTGAATATTCACTGACAGGAACCATCTGGAGCCCAATTTTGCACTATTTTCCCCATTTTCAAGGACCGATGCTTAAAAATGTAGTCTCTGCTGGAGCCTTTCAACCATTTGGATCTGCTGTAAACAATCTTGTTTGTGTCCTCCCCAAATTCCATGGCTGTGGGAGTCATATTTCTGGAGGTGTTGAACCTTTAAAAAGACTTCTAGGATGTTTGATTTGAAGGGTACACAGCAACAACACACACACACACACAAAAATCCCAGGTCTGAAAATATATGAAATTCTCAAAATTCAGCCAAAACATTTGACAGAACCTAGTTTTGGGTCCCAAATAACAGATAGGTAAACTCTGAACAAAATCTGACATGGTGCAGCAACATATTTTTTGACTTCTGTCTGGAATTGACACTGGCCCTGGAGGTAGTTTCAGTGTTGTGAGGCTTCATTTAATGTGAAATAATGCCTAGCTTAGCTCACTGTACTTTCCTAGTAGCTTGCCCATCGCTTCTTAGGACGACTTCTGTGTTCTGAAAATCCAAATAATTGGAAGGGAAGTGTTAAACTCCCAGTAAGTAAGGCACTAGAAATCCTTCAGCCCCAATTCCACAGCACCTTCTGACTCACCCTCTTGGCAAGTTGCTTATGGAGCCAAAGGAAAACAGACACACTGTCCACAGACTGTGTCCGTCTTTATCTAGCACGCTGCCAAATCATGATTTTAAAATGCCATGACGTCGCTGAGAAAGTTTAAGACTGCAACTTTGCCTCACACATGCACACCAGTATGATTTCCTTGTCTGGAAATAGTAAATCGAGAGCCCTTTGGTTTCCCAAGGGAACCGTACTGAGCTGAGATGCCATATGGAGGTGGGTGGACCGTGTCTAGTGGGAGAGTATGGTGAAACTACAGGAACAATCCAGGTATGGAGGAGGTCGCCATTAAGCGTCACCCTCCCGAGGGACGGGGCATGATGGGAGTTGCGGTTCGGCGTCGCTCGCCCTCACTCCGGGGTTTTTTGTTCACGCAGCTGTCACAGTCGCTCGGCTTGGACGGCAGGTGGGAGACATTGAGGAAAGACATGGGGAGGACTGTTTGCCAATGTAAAGTGCGAACATCTGTTTGCAATAAAGTGTGGACAATGATTCAAGCCACAAATCACTGGAGAGAGTTTATAGAAGATTTCAGTTGTGCCAGATCCTGTCAGAATGTAATCTACAACCTACTCCAACGTCTTTTTCTGGAATGCAAAATCTGTCAGCGCATTTCCCCTAATATTTAATGTTACTCTGTCTGTCATTCCATGCTTTTGTTTGCCAGTACTGCACCATATGAGTCCTATAAGGGCCCCTAGCACTGCAACATTTATGACAATTTTGCAACAATTGATTTCAAGATAATGGAAGGAACACGGAGGGGATTTGCTCATGGCTGTAGAATTAATTTTAAAAAATGAAGCCACTGTAACACAAGCACAAGCATAATTGTGACATTGATAACTGTCTTGACACCTTGACCTCAGAGGGGGCGGCCATACTGCAGGGTCTAAAACTGCACAACTTTTAGCACTTTTAATTATTTCATACCACAGCATTGGTGAAACTGTGTCAACTTAAATGTGATTGTTGTTTTTTTTTTTGTTACTATTTTTTTTGTTTGTTTCTTGCCTCTCTTACTGAACCTTTCCCTGAGCCATAAGCTGATAGACACACATTGGCTTTAGTCACAGCACAGGTAACATTTTATTTCCTCCAAGTAGGATAAGTGGAAACGCAGTCAATCCCTCCTTGACTGATTTGAGGATTTGGCCAGCGCTGCTACAAACCAGCTAAAGCTAAAGTCACTAGACGATGCTAGGTTTGATCATGTGCTAATTTGCATTTTTGCAACATTACCATGTAACAGTTTGTAATTTTCTATCCAAGATTTTAAAAAAAGAAAAAAAGGTCAAGCTAAATTGATACAAATAAATTTGCCAAAGGAGTTCCCAGGACAAACAATGGGGGATTAGCAAATGGTCATCATTTATGCAGCTGAATTACAAATCAGTCTGGCGGATGATTGGTCAACTGAACGTGCTGCTGCTTTCTTACACTCACTGAACACACTCAGTCAAGATAAAACACAGCTACACAACGGCACACTGATCCACAAACACTGGCAATTCTCTTTGATGGGGGGAATTAAAGCTAGAAGAGGCAGTTTTTTTGTCATATTTGCTGAAAATCTGTTATCTATGGCCTATAAAAAAGCCTGTCCAATCATTGCATTCAGTCTGCATGAGATGACTGGATGGCCTACCTGCTTGTCTTAACTATGTACCATGCACTCTGCCCATGCACTCATCGCACATGTTACGGCCACTGGCATCAGTGTGCCATATTCTATTTGTGGTGACCCTTTGTTCCTTCAGTATGGTGTTGTCAGGATGGCCTGTGGAAGCCAGCTGTGGCTGGTTTGGGAGCCTGCTCGGGAGCCCAGCTGTCAACCATCCTGGCTGATTGCTCTGGAGCAGAAAACCTGCACTCCAGCCGTTCTCCCCGCCTCCTGACCTGTGATTGGGCCACCACTCAGTTCCCTCCAACCCACTGCAGCCATCAGGCGCACCTGGACACTATATAATCATCCACCATACCCTCAGTCATGGCGGCTGGGATTTCACGTGACCAGTCCGCCCTGGTGCCTCCTGTCCTACACGTTAAATGTTTCTGTAGCCACTTGTTTTGTGGCTACTCGTTGGGCAACTGCTAACTTTGGTGAGAGGTTCTTGTGCGTGTCTTGGTGACGACTTTGTGGTGAACCTCTGTTAGCAGTTGTCCTATTTCAGTGTTAGACGGTAGCATCTTCTGTATGGTTTTGTGATGCTATTGTCTTGTCACCACCATGAGGTTGGCGACTCGTGTCCTGCGTGTACTTTATGTTCTGAGGCACCAGTTTCATTTGGTTTTTGTACTTTGTGCACTTTTAGTTAACTCTGTTAGTTACCTTATCCTTGTTTAGAGTTAACTCCACCACAGAGCAAATAAATTACGTTGCCTTAACCAATGCCATCTGGTTTTCATTGTTGTACCTGCCACCCCTAGAGGTGGGTCGTAACACACCAAACCCCAAAACCCACTAGCAGGTTTGAAAAGCATTTTATCTTTTTTTAAAAATCACCAAAATTACACCATTTATCAGAGCTAGAATATAAAAAACAGAAAAATTCATTGGATTTTCATCTTTCCTACGGTCCTTGAAAACATGATGTGTGACTAGTTATGTCCAAACAATTGGCTTAAAATTGTGATATTTAATTAAAGTCACTTTCTTGCAAAAAACAAACAAACCGTTGGCTTTAACCAGATCCTGGATTTCTTGGTGCAACCAGAAAGTCCTGAACGACTCAGCTGTGACCCAGTAAGGGGACAAAGATTCAGAGAAATTCATCTCACGAGTTTAAACATTAACGTTAAGAACCTGCAACATTATCTACATTTTAAACCAGACTAAGTTGCTGGTGAACGACGAGATTCTGACCCGTGATTTGATTCGACATCTTCATTTTCCAAAAAGAAAATCATGCACATCTGGTTTTATGGGATAGATTAAATTGTCATGACATTCTGTTTTAGTAGAAAAGCAAACAAAGCAGGCAGAGGACACAACAGGACGCGAGAGCTTAGCAGTAAAACAGTATTAGACAGTGAATCCGTTTGGCCAGTGAGTTCTCAGACAAAGTTAATGATATAAAAGACTAAATCTACCTTTCAAACATCGATTTGAACACAGACACAGCAAAAGAGATTTAGCTTTCATTTTCATATGCTTGTAAAGCTGCAAATTCTGATATTAAAATATATGAAATGAAGCTACTCGTGAATGCATAACAGTTTACTTTTCAAAATATTCAATAATTATTTGTACATTTACTTCATGTACATGTTTCCTGTTATAAACACATTTTTATTATTAAAAAAAGTAGAAAATCTTGCTTTTAAAAGGCAAATATTGAATTCTGCTGATAAAAAGCAGCTTAAAAATTGCAGAAATTAAAATCTTCTTACATAGAAATATAAAACCGAGGACAAATATTAGTTGTTCTTTATCTCTGTATCTCTGAGCAGCGATGCAAGTCATTAAAATTACCATATTATAGGATTAGATTATTTTAAACCAGAAAAATGTGACGGATTTAAAAATCTTTCGCCAGAGAGAAACCCTACCCTTGACTACGATAAATCTGTCTATCTGTAAGTGTTAGCATCTGTAGCATCAGCTAGCACAACGTCACCCCAAATAAAACGCAGTGAACTGTGACTCCAAAACAAAGGTCCATGCAGTTACAAGCGACACGTACGAGCGAGTGACGCTGCCGGGGAGCAGGGCAGGTTCAAGCGGCAGGCTTGGTGATTGGACGATGAGCAGCAGGTGGGAGGGACGGGAAGCAGGAGGTTCATTTGGGGAAGGTTAGTACGTCACTGTCACACCTCACTCTCTGAGAAGACGCAGAGGAAAAAAAAACAGACATGGCAGAAGGGTTAGCGGGGAAAAGAAGAAGAAGAAGAAGAAGCAGCTCGGGATGGATTCACAAAGTCCTGCTGGGAGTCGGGAGAGCTGGAAATGTTATTCAGGCGTGGAAGAAGGTCAGAGAAGCGGATAAAGAGTTTAGATTTGGCTGCCCACATATCGGCACACTGCAGGTAAACATATATACAGTGGAAACCAGAAGTTTACATACACTGCATAAAAAGACACATTACCATTTTTTTCTCACTGTCTGACAATAAATCAGACTAAACCTTTCCTGTTTTAGATCAGTTAGGATTACCAAAATTATTTCTATTTGCTAAATGCCAAAATAATGAGAGAGAGAATTTTTTAGAGAATTTTTTATGCTTTTCTTCAAGGTCAAAAGTTTACATACATGTCCTTAGTATTTGGTAACATTGCCTTTAAACTGTATGACATGGTTCAAACGTTTTGGGTATCCTTCCTCAAGCTTCTCACTGTAGTTTGCAGGAATTCTGGCCCATTCCTCCTGACAGAACAGGTGGAACTGAGTCAGATTTGTAGGCCGCCTTGCTCACACACGTCTTTTCTGCTCTGCCCACAAATTTTCTATAGGATTGAGATCAGGGCTTTGTGATGGC
>OMNN01029181.1:0-11548 GCA_900302755.1 Chromis chromis
GGGGGCGGTAATAATTGTTTGTCAGCAGAACGGGTGAAAGCAGCAGTCCAAAATTAAAAAAGTAGTTTATTGCAACATACAATGTTTCTTCAAAACTTCTACATTACTAAAGAAAACAGATGGAGCTTCAGAATGAAACACAAAAAGCAACATTGGGGGAGTAGGCCAAACGGGATACGATTAAATAGAAGCTGGCACACAGTCAGAGGAGCTCTTTAACAGCAGCCAACTGCTGCCAAGCCTTAATACGATGTGTTAGTGAAGAGGGTCCTGGGACCGCAGTGGGCTCAGGGTGTTTGGAGTTAGATAGAAGACCGTTAGGCCTGTCTTCAAGGCAGGGCCAGACTGAGCAATGGCCGGTTCAGTGGATTGGTGGCAGGCCTGCGCTACACTCTATGTCTTATAAATGAGCACCCCGCACCATTATTCCTGAGCTACCCTCTGGCAGCAGGTCCCAGGCTGCTCTCAGTGCAGGTGGAGCCGCACAAATCACACTTTGTTTTTAACCTGAGGAGACGCGTTGCAGCCTGAAGAAGCACAGATTAGAATAATGTGCGAGTTTGAGTGCACAGCGGCAAACACTTGCTGACAAACCATTCAAGTAAAACAATGTGTATTGCCACTTTTTTCTTTTTCTCATTTTTAAAGTAACTCCAGCAGCTGGTTCTATTGATTATGATGTTGCTGTTTTGTGATTTGGGAAAACAGTGACATTGGTAAAAAGAAAAAAAGAAAAGGTCCAACAGGGCAAGTAACACCTGCTCCCAGACAGGTCGTTAACGAGACAATTAACTACCACTTTAGTTAAAGGTTAAAGCAAAGGCCACTGTTGGTAATAATCCTTGGTAGCAGCTGTTTTTTTGGGTTGCAAATTACATTTTTTGTTGTATCTTCCACGAAATGTAGCTACACCCTTTGCTAACGAACTGTGAGCTTGTCTTTCTGCTCATGCTCATTGTCCCGTTTTCGCTGCAAGAACTTCTGGGGTGGTGCCAACATCTGTGCATGTTCCAACCACAAGAACTGCCCCAGTACAACCTCTGTTACGGCTTTTCTTATTGGTAAAAAAAACTATAGCATCCTTGTAAAACCTCTGTGCAGGGCTCAACACTGATTGGTTAAAGTCAGAGAAGACAACATAACATAAGCATTTCATTTGTCTTTGTTCAAACTCTTTCCATCTCGTTCTATTACCTTTCATTCTCAATAAATCTGTGTGAATCACTGCGCCCGTCCAGCATCACAGCACTATTTCTTCTGTGTCATTTCCAAATCAATCAGATCCACAGAGCTTTTTCCAAAGCACATCTTTTGAATCATCGTAGCAGGACAGTCACAGTTCCCCTCCACTTTGGGAACCACTGGTGATGATCAAGATCTAGACTAATTACTCACACAGTGTTTTCATATCTGAGAGAACCAATGGCCAAATAATGGAATGAAATGAAGCCCACGTTTCCCCCTTTAGCGCTTCATGAAGGAGTCGACCCATAGAAAATGTTTGGATAATTGATTCGTTATATTTGAAGGAAATGTTTTCGAGCTCCAGCAGAGAGCGCTTCTTTAGACAGTTTTGTGTCATTGTGAATTAAATGTCTTGTGGTTTATGTTGTTATTTGGGCAACACGAGCAGTTTCACAAGAGCTCAGGGAGATGCTGATAGGTGCTTTTCACTGGTCTCTGGCTTAACAGATGATAGATTCATCAGGAAAGCAATCAAAACAATGAAGAAAGTAATTGTTAGCGGCACTTCTAAAGGCCATATTGTGTATCACTGGGAAGCCCACACTATTCATTTTCAGATTTCCTAAAGTACCCTTGTGTTTTCATACCAATTAAACAACAACACTCCATTTTTTTGCCCCCATAGTTTGACAATTGAGCTGGTGTCTTTAAAAGCCTGTGGCTTGTGTGACAATGGCAGAATAGTGAATGGAACCATTAGATGGGCAGACAGGGTTGGGTCACCTTCACAGGCTGAGAGCTGGGCTGTTGTTGTCCTCCATCAGCTGAAGAAGCCCTTCGCTGCTCACTGGCACTCCTGCCCATTATTTCTGGCTACTGGGTGACCTGTGGCTGCTGTGTCATTTTCACACCACAGGGCTAATTGCAGCAAATGGCGGTAGATTTTTGAGGGAACAGATGAAATCGGCAGCCTATGCTGACCGCCTGGTGCCGAGCATTAGCTGTAATTTAGTTTATAGCTGCAGAGATTCGCCAGGAGTTGATGTATTAAGACATTTACAGTGAGCCTGTGGTGATGTAACTGAGCAATAATAGGAGCTATGATGTGTTCCCTCACCAGTTTTCTCCAGCATGCAGCAAAGAAACTTTACTATTAGTTTTCTGCTTTCTTCGCTTCCGCCTCTTATAGCACATTTTGTTTTTTTTCCCCTCTCTGTAGCTGGCTGTACCTTTGATGAGGACTCAGACCCTGGTTTGTGTGAATACCGACAGGGCCAAGAGGACGACTTCGACTGGCAGCTGATCAGGACCTACAACTGGCCACACCCAACCCCTGATCTTCTACGAGGTAGGCTGTGTCACTGGTACATGATAGTTTCAACAGTCATGTGCCGACATGAAGGTAGAACCAGGTTTGACTTTGTTGTACTCAGGTCCTCTATCATACTGGCTACTTACCCTAAAGCCCAGTGAATGCAGTTTGCTTTCAGATTTATAACACTTCTTCTCTGTTGAATTGCTTTCGAAGAATTCATCACAGTGAAGTGTAGCACTTAACAAGCAGCACAACTTAACCTTTCCAACAATTATCTGTGCAACAATGAAATTTAATCATAGTTAGAACTTACATTTAGCTCCATGTCCACACTCTTTACTCTGGTTTGAATTACTCATGAACTCGTTATTGCATATATATATGTATATATATCTTGATATGTTAATATCAAATGCATAGACTGTGCAGAGATATGTTGATGTCACATCACAGAGAAAGAGCAGAACCAAAGCTCTGTAATTATGCTGGTTATGGATTTGTACATACCGATGTCACAATCTTATAAAAGAAGGAACGTCTGCAAAGTGGTATTTTCACTAATATTTTTCCCATTCCCTGCTTTTTGACTGAATAAATCATCAAGTGCCCAATGTTTGCATGGTTTGCCACCTCTGCGTGATGCTTCTGTGTGTGAACAAACTAATAACAGTTATTTTCATTTGGCACCGAGCTTCCATTTTCTAAGTCACACAGTATCTCACCGTTCATTGTTCAAATTTTGCCAGATTCCAGACAATCTACCCGACACAATTATACAAAGATATCTGGACTGCCGATTTTTTTTTTTAAAGCGAGATGCATTTAAAAGCATTATCATATCAAATGAGGAAGGATAGTCTAGATTGTACGGGGAAAAAAATAATGACCAAGATAAGAGCTTAGAAAGGTGGTGACATTACCTTGGAAATAGCGAGGGCTCACAGGGTTAATGAATCTCTTTTGTGAAGTGCTTCCAATCGAAATGATTAGGGAGAATATCCACAGTCCTTTGTGTTTTAAATCCAAAAATCTCTCCCTATTGTTATCATCCTAACTCACCATGGAAACACTGTCCAGGGAAACACAAAGTGGGCATTTTAACACCAAAGATCTCTAACTGTAACTTTGGAAGATAGCTACCTGGTTCTATCTTTACATGGACACGCTTTTTTTAGCAGCATCTTGGTGGTGTAGTGACATAAAATCCAGCTTCAGACTGACTGAAGTCCTGTAGCATCTGTTTTATGTGCCATAATTCACAACACACACATGTCGGAGGGGAACAGCTCACTCCAGACCAGTTGAGGACTTTGCCATTGACACTGGACAGCTCCCATATGTGAGAAACAACAGGTGGAAATGACCATCTGTTCATAGCAGACTATTCCAAGCACTCTTAATATGTATGGAATTGTTTTCGCAGTAAATGTTTAGCGTGCAAAGGTTCAAGAGAGCCGTGGTCCTGTTTCTGGAGAAAGTAACGCACCAGGGCTGAACATGGGTACAGCAGGATTCATTACCAGACATTTTCTTTGACTTAAAAGAAGGCAAGATCATGTTTCACCAACAACGCTATGTAAAGAGCTTTAGCTGTGACATCAAAAGGCATTAAGACAAGATTTAAAGGAGACATTAGAGTATTTTAATGGAAATAGAGGCTTAAAAAAATCAGCGGAAACTTAATAAAACGGGTTCGACGAGAAATAAAATATAAACTGCTGAAGTACAACGCAAAAATATGAATGAGTAATAGCCAGTTTAATCTGTTTTGACCTGTAGGCAGTAAGAAGACCTGTCTCAGGCGAGCCGAGAGGTTTGGATGCTTCATAACAGAGATCAGAAATGCATTCTGGCCCTAAGATAGTCACTGATTTATGAAGCAGCAGAGGTTTTCTAAAATTGACAAACACACAATCTCACTTTTATAGTATTTATCTGATTTTATTACTTCAGTTTAGAGTTCTGAGACCTTCCAGTTCCTTCCTCACCAGGCTATTGTGCACAATCCTGCTATCATGAGATCATTTTTAATCATGTTAAGTGCTGATAGTTAATTCAGCCGTTCAATTTTCCAAAACATAAGCAAACATAGCCTTCATACATGTGAAGACATTCACTGTGACGTCTTCTGAAAGTCCCACAGTGTTGTGAGAAACTATTCATCCGGTAGCGGCATCACCTCTGTCCTCTCAAGCATCGCCATGGTTGATGAACACCGTAACCTTTTCTCATAATTACAGGATTTTTTTTTCCTTGTGACTATTATGAGATAAGAGTGTAAAATTCTTGTTTTTCTTGTGAAAGCAGTGCGCTTCTGTGGAGGCGCATGTCGCTGCTTACAGACAATATGTCAAATATTAATGGACTAAACAAGGTATTATTGAAAGGTGAGAAGCCACGCTTTACACCATTAAGTTGACGGCTGCTTAGAAAGACTAATTGCTGGCCTTGGGATGTGCGGATGCCTTTCACTAGCCGGGATGCCAGTGACCGGTGAATCCAGTGGGTTGTCGAGGCTCTACTGGATGAATATCTGAGCTCAGTCAGTGGGTGACTCATCTCCTAGACTGATAAGAAAGAGTTCCTGCCAATCTCTTAGCTTCCATCATGGGTCTCTCATTTACCACTGATGGTCTATCAATAGCTGCTGTAAATCAGTTTCTGGCTTCAGCGTGGACACGGGCTCCTCTAGCCTCTGTGGCCTTAAACCTCGGGAAAGTGGCTTTTTGTGATATGTACACATCCAAACAAGGTCATAGCCCTCTGTGCTGAGCGGGCCGTGGATCGAGGAGGACGTGCTAGTGGGAAATGTTACCAAGGGAACAGTTATGAACAGATATCTACCACCAAGATGCAATTTTCAAGAGAAAGCATGCTGATAACCCAATCTGATTACCACACCGTCATCAACTATGAGTCTTAGTTTTGCAGGGTTTCTGAATGTTTCTGAATACTGGGATATTTATTTAGTAAAAACAAATGTGAACCACAGAAGCACCGATTTTGTGGATATACTTTACCATCCAGTGTGGAAACAGAGTTATAAACAATGCTGTTTTGGTACAAAAACACTGCACAGAATAACCCGCCAGTCTCCTATAAAGCAGGCTTGCTGCTGCTTTTATGTGCTGTGTTGTTTTTCCAGACGGTTCATTATGGGAGCTCTGAGAATGTTCAGAATAAAATAATGACACATTTAATGAAAACAAATTTCCAGCGAACTGACTGGGACTGTTTGTGCAGCATTCTGTCAATTGCCAGAGGGGACCTTCAAGTCCAAACCTCAAATCTAAATTCATTTCAGTCATCATAATTGTATAGTTCTGAATGGGGAGAATCCAACGAAAAGGAAGCTGCATTATTGACCAAGTTTTTAAAGCCTGGGAACATCAACTTTTAATGTGAGAATAATCCTTTATGATAAGTTATCTTTTCATTTTACAGCTCCGATCACTTTACAAACATGCAGTGTACCACATTATAAAGGATGCTGCATTGCAGAGTATTAAACTTAACTGAACACAGATCACACAAGATCATAAGTTCTCAAGGTTTAATACAGATTTGGACCTGTCCTTTAGATCTTGTTCAGATTCAGAAATCTGGTACATACAGTCTATCTCAGCCCACCTGACTGATTGCAGTCCTCCTCTTCCTCACTTAGCATCACAGTGCATTTCAGACATGACTGTGTAATTTCTTAAAGCTGCAACAGTCAGTAGTTCTTGTAATACAGTAATGAAAACTACTATTTGGAAAAACCCACATACCCTTTTTCCACCGAGCTGGTTCTAGTGCTAGTTGGGAGCCAGTGCCTGACTTAGCACCAGTTCTTGTGTTTCCACCACCTAAGCAGAGGTTCCAGGTTCTAAAAACTGGTGCTTAGTAAGCACCAACTCTTTGCTGGGCCAGAGCTAAGCAGCGAGTACATCAGGGGCTGGGGGCGGGGTTATCATGACCAACGATCAACGGTGGAAAGGGACACACAAGCGGTAATTTGTGTCCTTTTTCTCCAGGACGTCCCTGGTCTGATCAGATGTGTTGGAATGACTCCCAGGACACACGGAGGTTTTGCACAAACTGTTGCACTGAAATCCGGTACAACTGTGTCTCACCAGTCACGCGATCGCGGATGTGCCCAGGAAACAGGCGACCTCCGCCACGGAAAATAGCCTTAAGACCATCTATAGAGATAAACATAGATATTATCATCAACTTATTGTGTTTGTTTAACTGCTACGTAATCGATGCAAGCGTAGTCGTTTTACGGTGATACAATGCCATGGCTCCAACTTGGCTCCTTGCCAATGGAAAAGAAAACAGGTTTCTTAGGAGGAACGAGATTTGAACCAACTAAGCACCAAAACTAGCACCTGGTTCTTCTTGGTGGAAAAGGGGTAACAGAGAATATCACCAAACTCTGGAGAATGATCTAGTTCTATGGAACTTTTCGGTCTCTCTAAACTCATTCACTGTTCAGTCTCACTCCTGTTACTCGCCTTGTTTCCGGCAGCAGACAGACTAAAGTTAGCTCATGAACATAACTGTCTATGAAAATATGTAAACAAATAGTTAAGCTATGCCTTTGACCCACAGTCCAAAACCCAGATATACTGAGTTTATCATATAACTATAGCATATTAACATATCTGAGGAGATATCCGTTGCAGTAAAAAAAATGACTGAAAAAACTTTCATCTTTTAAACTTTATTATGACAGCCATCTGAGATTAGACCTCTTTAAACTACAGATCCCCCCCTTCCTCTCATTTCAACAGCCTCAAGTAACAGTTACAAGTTTAGACGCTGATGTAAGAAACACTTGAAACAAGATCACTCTGGTAAAAATACAGAAGAGGCTGATTTATAATGATCACACTCTGCTGACCTGCAGTGAAATCTGTCTGCTCACACCAGTAATCACAGCAGCCTCTCACTCATGTACCTTCTAGAAAAGTGTGAACACGCTTTATTTCAGGTCTGACTGAATGTTAATGGATGTTAAAATGGACTTACAACCTACAACCGCCTGCTCACCAGGGTTTTTCTGTGATTGACAGTAAACAGTCTTACTACGTTGGACCCTTTTCCCAGTCGTCAACCTGTTGACAGCTTGTTTCACCACATTCAGTCCCTTGCTGTTTTCCATGCATCAACACAGGTGGCCTGTGTCCAATCCGCGCTGACATTTTCATATGTGTTTTCTAAGGGGGATTATTTCTCTTCCTGAAAAGTATGAGCACACATCTGAGAGGAAAACATCCAAGTGTGAAAGGTGGCGCTGGTTCTAGGCTGCTGGCTCGGGTAAATTGTTGGACGATTCGCGGGTGGAAGCTGGCAGATGTCCAGGATTTCATAATTCATGCGCAGTTATCAAGTGCTTGTTCCACTGTTCCAGGCACGGCTCCCCCGAGGCAGGCTGGGTATGTTAACGAACTCCCTGGGATTGGTGGAGTTCTAGTATGGGTCATTGCTGATTACACTTCCTGGTGTTCCTCAGGGGCCAGGAGCGTCACAAAGGCCACTCTTCATCTTTCTTTTCTTCCATTAGAGAAGGTCGATTTCCAACGGGATGAGCGCATGTTCGGGTGGCTCGGATGCTCCCCTCAGATGCTGGCTGGATAAGAGATGAGGATTTGATAGAGAGCTGTGTGAAATCCTGCATCATCACGGGAACCTGTTGTGAGTCCACTTATGGCTGGGCTTTCCACAACAACATATAAAGTAGCAGATCAGTGGGAAAAAGTGGGTGGTCCGGGGGCAGACACATTATAATGCCTCTGTTCTATAATGTACTCTCAAATTTTATTGCATATTTTATTGAGGTTACCTACCCAATTGTAAACATGCAGTGAATTACTCTAAAGGAGAATTAGGCCTTTATTTGTGTTTCAACCCACACGGTCTGCAAATAGCTATTAATATTTAAAAGCATTCCTGTTCCTGACTGAGCAGAACTTTTTAAAAATTAATTCATTACCTTCATTTTAAGGTTTATCAAGACATGTTATGATGGTGGTTAATATGTTGTTTGACTAAACATAAATGCTCCGTCCTTCAATGAAAATAAACAGACCTACTTTAAGGGGGATTATCTCGTCTTTTCTTTTAAGTTTGGGATCTCTAGTACTAGTATGGTGTCTAATTAGTCTCCAAACCAGTGCACATAAAAAAACAGGAGCTTGCATGTGATGTGAGTGCAGATGTCAGTGTCCACGAGCAGAAAACCACTCCTGATGCTGATGACTTCCTCACTTCTCAGGTTGACTTCTGGGACAGTGGCTGATGTCTCCCTTCGTCTGATTGGTTATGCGCGTTGTGTTGATTGGCTACTGCAGCTACTGACTGATTAAATGCTATGTTGTTATTGTCTATCCCATATGGTGGATCACTGTAGGCCCCCAAATCTGACTAGACATCTGGTGTCAGGTAACTACGTACATTTACTCAAGTGCTACACTAAAGTACAATTTTGAGATACTGGTACTTTCTGCTATGTTTCTACTGTAAAATATTGTACTTGTTTCTTTACATCTATTTCACAACTGTAATTACTTTGCATAGTCAGATTAAAACTAAATGGTAAATGGTCTGCACTTATATAGCGCCATTTTGTACCTTAGCGGTACCCAAGGCGCTTTACATTCACCCATTCACACACCAATGGCGACAGAGCTGCCATGCAAGGCACTAATCTGCCATTGAGAGCAACTTCGGGTTTAGTGTCTTGCCCAAGGACATTTCGGCATGTGGGGGGGAACAGGGGATCGAACCACCAACCTTGCCATCAGTGGACAACCCGCTCTACCACCTGAGCCACAGCCGCCCAACTACAACTAACAAATAAATTATGATGTGCCCCATTATAGCTGGAAAGTCCTGCAGTGACATCTTAACATTAGATTAGAACTTTATTGACCCCCGATGATGAAATTTAAATCACCTTTACCAGCTACACCATTTAAATGACAGACACATCAATGCATTAGTACAGTAAGTATAATCCAATTATACTGTGCAATTCTGCATAAAGGGTACTTTTGTTACTTTAAGTATACTTTGATGCTTTTGTGGTTTTACTTAAGTAAGAATGTATATTCAGCAGAGTACATCTACACTGTGGTGTTATTATCTTTATCAAAGTACGAGATCTGAGTAGTCCTTCCACCACTGTCTGAGGGTAGGAGACAAGCTGGAGGCCAATCAAAGGAGTTACCGGCCACTGTCCCGCCTCCAAAGTCTCAAAGGTCAGCTTGACAGCAGACGAGTGTTAAACAGTTGCAAGTGGGTAAAGAAGGTCAACCGACTGCTGGTCACAGTCCTGTACTCGCGGGACAACATTTGTGCACGCACAGCAGAAATGTTCCCTTGCAAGAATAGTTTTCTGCTCGAGGATTCTCTGTGGTCACGTCAGGTGCCTGGTTTTTCTGTGCAGAGGCTTTGAGAATAATTAAACGCCATACACTAGCATGGAAATATTAAACCCAGCAGAGATAGTGGCTAAATGATGTATTCATGTGGTCAAAAAGTCAGCTTACTTAATAGTATTCATATGTAGCTGGGACCTTCATTCTCACCCGACACTGCATTAGTAATGAATGTAGTGAAGCTTTAACATATATTTTCTTTAACATTGCATCGGCGTGTTTACAGGGAGGTCTAATTGATTTGCTGTCAAGTCGCACAGGTTGTCTGTTAAGAGGGGAAGTCTGCTTTGTCTGTTATGTTTTAATGCATAGATAAAAAAGGATCTGTTTACTCAACCTTCTGATTTATTTCGCAGCTCAGAAAAAACATGCAAGGTCAGAGTTTTCCAAGACGCCTTGCAAGGTAACACCAGAAATACACATTTTCCCCGTCAAATTTTTCCAAGGGCTTTAAATTCTTTCAGAGACGCTAAAGAGACTGCAATTGAGACAACAACTTAGTTTATTGGGCACCAGCAGCTCGATAGTATTGATTTGCGCCCACCAGCCAGTGGAATACCAATGACATGAAACATTGCAGCTAAAAAGGAACATGTTACGCCCTTCAGCTCTGCAGTTTTTCATGATTGTGTTTCTTCTGGATCTCTCAGCCTGCTTGTCATCATTGTAATGCAGAAGGTGAGATGTCAAGGCTCAGCGTCTGGAGATATGAATGAAAGGAGACATGATTGGTGTGCATGATAGGCAGAGTTTCTGCTGTTCTTTTTTATAATAAAATTGAACATGTTTTTTTTCTAGATCAAACAAAGGCCCTTGAAGGAGATTTTATTGGAGTTAAATTAAATTGAACCCACAGAGGACACCTCAAAAATGGGCTGAGTCGATATCACCGTGGGGCTCCGTTGAGACCTGACAGCCTCGAGAAAGGTTGGTCTAGGTCAGAGGTTTTCAAGAGATTTTCATGAGAGTGTGAAGTGAGAGATGGGACGCAGAGATACTGTGTGTGTGAGGTGTAGAGGACAGCTGCATGTTGGTGTTTCAACGACAACAGGAGGATAGTGATTGTAGTAGTGTAGTTTGGCCTCCTCATTTAGCCTGTTTAGCAACCTAGTCGTCAGGTCATCGATTAAAACCCTAAAAACTCATAGTCATGCAGAGTATGCAGTTTTTGATACACAGAGATATTGCCAAAAGTATTGGGACACCCCTCCAAATAATTGAATTCAGGTGTTCCAATCACTTCCATGGCCACAGGTGTATAAAATCCAGCACCTAGGCATGCAGACTGCTTCTACAGACATTTGTGAAAGAATGGGTCGCTCTCAGGAGCTCAGTGAATTGAAGCGTGTTCTCTGGAGTGATCAATCACGCTTCTCTGTCTGGCAATCCGATGGATCAGTCTGGGTTTGGTGGTTGCCAGGACAACGGTACTTGCCTGACTGCATTGTGCCAAGTGTAAAGTTTGGTGGAGGGGGGATTATGGTGTGGGCTTGCCTTTCAGGGGTTGGGCTTGGCCCCTTAGTTCCAGTGAAAGGAACTCTTAATGCTTCAGCATACCAAGACATTTTGGACAATTTCATGCTCCCAACTTTGTGGGAACAATTTGGGGATGGCCACCTCC
>OMNN01029182.1:8805-29991 GCA_900302755.1 Chromis chromis
TATTTTAAAAAAAAAATCGTTTAAAAATGGAAACAGTTTTTTTAATGCTACTTCATATTAGACAGTTTAGTTTTATTTGTATTATTTAATTCATATTTTGTGTATTTCAAAAATATGGAAAAATTGTAAAATAAAAAATAAAAATGTTGTAAAATTGCAGTTTTTTTTTTTTACTGTGCAGATCAATTTTCTAATTAAGCTTTTTGTTGATTAATTCCACCTCTGCGTGACTTTTCAATCCACTGTTATATAAATATAAAGCCACCTTTGAGTCCAATGTTAGCTTTGAGAGCCAAATTTACATATAGTGTTCTAAACTGTCACATACTGGTTTCTCGTGCTCATTAACCACCAGATATTACAGTATTTTCCACAGTTGTCTGGGTTATATTTGAAATGTTTCTGGTTTCATTGGGTGTAACATCCCAAGAACAGACTTGTTCAACACTTGACTGTGTTTTTGGTGGCGACCAATCAGAGAGAGACACCTGGTGCATATTTGACTGGGTGATTCCAATAATTCCAGCCCTGAAATGTGACTACATTGGACAGCAAGAAAAAGAAATAAATGATGCGCCTGAAGTCCTTTCTGTCTCCTCCTTGTTTGCTTCCCCATATTTGCATGATAGCTTTAGCAGAACCAGCTGCACCCTTTACCTGAATGATTTGCCTTTTCCTAGACTGCTTCATTATCTAGTTAAACCTGCCTCACGCTGAATTTACCTGCCGAGCTGCTTCTCAAGTTCCTCATTGACCCACTAATACATGAAGCTGCACTCACATAAACCCTGAGGTGACATAGACACACTCATGCAGTGGACATAAATGTTACTTCCTTGTCCGCAACTAAACAATATTTCGCTTGTTCTTCTTTTTAACATTCCATCTGTCACATTAAATTAACATTTTAATCCCTGCAAGTCAAACACAGAACCTCTCTTTTCCTAATAAAGCAACACATCAGTATAATCACAGTAAAATGAGATAGAGCAGCTGCATGGTCCAAAATAAATGCAACGTTTATGATATCTGTTTTTGAGGTCTCTGCAGCAACCCATGATCAAAAACTCCCTTTTAAAAGAACAACCAGAGAGTAAGAAGAGGTGTTAATGAAAACATTGTGTGACATATAAGTGTTACACATCATTCAGACTTTGCTCCATTCTCTCTGCAAACACACCCAATTTACACACCCCTCCCCATTGTTGCATCAGTCTTATTTAGCCCAGAGGCAGAAAATACACTGAAAATGCTCAAGTTACAACAAAACTGACATGTTTCACTCAAATGTCATATATTGTCACATGTTTTTAAAAAAAAAAAAAAAAAAAGGATAGAATATGATTAAAGGTGTGTTTAGAAAAAGGGTGTTTATTTCTGTTACAAGCAAAGTCATTGCTTTTACATGCACTGGTCTGTTTTAAAATTTTGGGATTTTTTGTTTCCATGACTGGGGAGAAAACATCCTAAATAGACTATTAAGTGTTTGTTTTCACTACAGTTTGTCTATTTGCGTCGTATACTTTAAATAAAATACAGATCTTTCATAGACGGTTAGTAGATTAATATTTTGGCTACAGAGCAGCAGTTTAGAAATAAATCTGAGGTTACTGCTAGTTAACATGTCATCTTAATGTGCTGCGTCTCAGTCACTATTTCATACTCTGAACAGAGAAGCAAAAATCTGTAAATAAGAATAGCTTTATTGTGAATCACTTTCACTTTCTCTGCCTTTACTGAATAAGCATGCAACAGATAAAAATCTTGAATTTAGTAGGTGCCTTAATATTCTCATAAGTTTTGTTTTGCAGAAAACCCGATAATCCTGACACCACCAGGACCCAAGCACCCCTCCTATATGCTTATTATTATTTGTTTTTATACTGTGCTTTGTAATACTCGTTTTTATTGTAAATACCTGCACAGTTTTGCACCTTCTACCAGTAGGATTTGCATATTACTTTGAATGTTCTTTTGCACATTAGTTTCCTTATTTTTCTTAAATGTAATGTGTGAACTATCTATCTATCTATCTATCTATCTATCTATCTATCTATCTATCTATCTATCTATCTATCTATCTATCTATCTATCTATCTATCATCTAAGTAAAAAATGGATTTTCACCATATGGGGCCTTTGGATTCTATTCTTGATTTTACAGGAACCCACTGAAGAGAGGCTGATATGTTAGAAAGATGATCTCTGTGTGTACTCCGCTGCAGTGTTTGTGTTTTCCACAGTTTTGCAGTTGTCTCACAGACATGCAGCAGCAAACATGCAGTAGACCTGAAACAGCAGCAGCAGCAGCAGCGGCAGCAGCGCGCAGACTCTGTTTCACTTCCAGGTGCAGCGCGCGGCGGTCCAGTCACATTTCAACACGAACTGCTTTAGGCCTCATAAATGCGCATGCGCACTAGAGCTGACCCCTCCGGTTTCTGCGTGCAGTGCCACGTTAGTAGCGGTAGACACAAAATACCAGCTACTCTCCCGACCCGAAACAGCGAAAAAACACCAGAAACTCGCACCGACTTCTCCGCCGACCGAATCTGCAGCTCCCGTCTGTCCGTCTACCAAACAAACCCTCGACCATGTTGAAGTTTTTGCTATTGTGCTCACTGGCGGTGTCCAGCAGCAGGGCTGAGATCGCCGAGGAGGAGGATGTCCTGGTGCTGAAGAAAAGTAACTTCGACGAGGCTCTCCAAGCTCACCCCAACATCCTGGTGGAATTCTGTAAGTAGTACCGACGGCGACCAAAAAACGTCCCCGGTTAACGTCAGCTGCCCACCGCGGGCTCACCGGTTGCGGTGCTAGCTAGCTAACTTAAGCCCGTTAGCATTAAACTTTGACACTTGTGTCAAGTTGCGGCTGGTAGCAGCTAATGTACCGATGTTAGACTCAGTCTTACATCCAGGGGTGACTCAAATTCAACTGTAGTTTCGCTGGAATTTAAAAAACAGACTGAACTTTGTTTATTTGACTTTAACTAGCTAACTGGGAGTGTATTCTGATGTGCAAACTCAACGCAGTGACCCCAACTTGTTTAATCGTAGCGTCTGTGTAGCCGTATTCCTGATTTAAGGTAGCTAACAAAACTTAGCTAATTCAACTGTAGTTTAGCTGTAATTTAAAAAAAAAAAACGGGCTTACATGTGTTTATTAGACTTTACCTATCTAGCTCTGGAGTGTATTCTGTGTGCAAACTGAACGCTGTGACCCCAACTTGTTTTAGTAGTAATGTTTAGCCATATTCCTGCTTCAAGTTAGCTAACAGAACTTAGCTAATATTGCATTTAGAGTAATTTAGCATTCTTGTCATTATATTTTCCTGCTCCAATAACATTGTTAATGGCGTAAGTAAGTGAAGAGTGAATCTCCTGTTAAGTTTCGATTGGCTCCTCTGGTTTCATACTGTAACTTTCAGTTTCCTGATCCTCTTTATGATTAAGCTTTAGAATTAGCTCATTCTCCCTAATAACTAGGCTGAGTTTTATTAGCCCAGACTCCACCAGGCCACTTCTCCTCAGCCTGCAGGCCCATCCCGCTTCACTTTTTGTCAGATTGTTGACCTGCTCCTGCTTAATGTGTGTGACAAATGTTTGGACCAGTCAGAGGTGTCCGCGGTGGGAGACTCTCTCCAATGATGTGAGGATGGGAGGGAGGAAGGCTTTGTTTGCCCACGTAGTCCTCAACTGGGCGGGATCTTAGTAGGGATGTGGAGCTAGGTTGACGTGTACTTTACAAAAGTTCATGAGTGCATGCGTTTATATTGACCGGGACAAGGAAGTTTTGTTCTTAGTCAAGAGGTGAAGCTCATGCAATTTGTAAATGACGTGTCACTTATGATTAGATCTGTTGGAACTGGTGTTTGGACTTTTAAATGCACAAATGGACTCCATGGCTTTTAATTTACAGTAGAGAACTTTACGGTTCAGGTACTTTAAACTCCCACTCTACTACATGTCAGAGGGAAATATTGTAGTTTCTGCTTCACTGCATTTATATGAATTTTAAGATAAAGATTTTGCACAATGGATAACGTAACAAGCTCCAAAGCGGTTCAAGGAAACAAGCCTTACTCACATTTTTCTTTGCAAAATTTCATAACTTCCCTTCACAGTTATATGGAGCTCATGAGTTTTTAACAGCTCTAATAAATGGTGATCTTCTCACTTAGTTTGAAATCATCCAATCTCACCAGTTTTCAAACACGAAAGTCCATATACAGATTTGTATTTTAGCACTTTTCTCTCCCATCAATCGTGTCAAGCCCTTAGATTTATCTGCTGTCCCTGTGTATAAAACTGTATATAAAGAAGTTAAAAGTAGGTTGACCTGCAGTAGCTACAATAGTAATATGATGCTGACACAGTGTTGCTTCACTATTAATAATGTAATGATGACATCTGTATTAATATATCAGTCAGAGGAGCCAAACGTCCTTATACTTAAGCTATATTTTGCTGCTATGTACACGTACTTTTACTTGCATTGGAGTATTTTTACACCACTGTATTAGTACTTTTTCATAAGTATTGGAATCAGTGTACCTCTTCCACCATTGCAAATCAAAATAAAACCTCTGTAGAAATGAAATTGTCCTGCAATTTGTGGCAGAATTCCCTTTTTTAAGATCAGACTCCTTTTTAAAGGTCACTAACTTTACCTAAAATTGCCCCGAAACATTCAGATTGATATTTTTCTACATTTTATTAACGGGACAGTACTGAAGGGAAAAAAATGTTAAGCACTGGGTCAAGAACAAAAGCGTTTGTAGAATAAAAGTTGAAAAATTATGAGATCAGATGATCTTCTAGGAGGTCAGTAAAGATGAAACAACAATGACTGTCCCATATCTTATATACGGAAGTTCTTAGTATCTGTCAGCACTCCAAAAAGTATCCAAGGCACTCGGGCTTTGAATAAAAAACTCCTTTAGTAATATGATACATTAACAGTGTTCAACTGGAGTGTCTTTATCAAAGTGTAGTGTCACGAGTCCAAGGTACTACACCCTGATAAAGACAGTCTTGAGCCGAACACGTTGGTTCATTCATGTAATAATAAAGAATTTTTATACATATAATATACAGACTTGATATATACAATTATTTTTGTCAAATGCTACTATATTTGCGGATTAGAGGTGCACAAATGCAAACGCTTGCTTGCTTTTCTTTGAAGACCAGCCGAAAAGATGGAGATAGTCGGTCAATAACTGGATAAAACAGAGTAGAAAACTCGCCGTCACATTTTGTGGTTATTTTCTGACCGTTGTGTGCAGCCAAACAACATTACAAACCTCTGTATGTGCCCCCTGCAGATGCCCCATGGTGTGGCCACTGCAAGGCCCTGGGTCCAGAATACGCCAAGGCCGCCGGCATGCTGAAAGCAGAGGGCTCAGAAATCCGTCTGGGTAAAGTGGACGCCACGGAGGAGACCGAACTGGCCCAAGAGTACGGCGTCCGAGGATACCCCACCATCAAGTTCTTTAAGGGCGGAGAGAAGGAGTCTCCCAAAGAGTACTCTGGTGAGTGGTGATGTGTTTTTAAACAGTACAGACCGTAGACTGTGTATAAAAGATGCACACAGCGTCTAGGTCTGCATTCTTATTATAGGCCAGCAGGAGGCGGCTCCTCTGGTTGCACAAAGAAATTTGACTGTAGAGAAGCCTGAGAAAATGACCATATGTCTTCTGTCATTTCCCTGGTAAGTTTATGGCCAAAATCGCTAGTTTAAAGTTTCCTTTAGTACAGCGCGACGTTCATTTAGTAAATTATGGTTTCATATAAAGTAAATGATAAAGCAGGATATGTTACATCCTTGAGTTCTCAGTAAGATACACCCCTTACTCGCCGTGTCCGGTTTCCAAAGACCATGAAGTGGATGTTGAAATTCTAAACTCGGAATCTGTAGTCCACGTATCAAATCTATAGTCCACGTACCAGATCTGTAGTCCCCGTACCAAATCTGTAGTCCACATACCAAATCTATAGTCCACGTACCAGATCTGTAGTCCACATACCAAATCTGTAGTCCACGTACCAGATCTGTAGTCCACGTACCAGATCTGTAGTCCACGTACCAGATCTGTAGTCCACGTACCAAATCTATAGTCCACATACCAATTGTGATGACACGGTAGCCATGTCCATCTTTTATAGACACTGTGTGAGTGGTCTGAACAGCTAATCAAAATGTTATTGAGATCACAACATGGCCAAGTGCAGTATCTAAATTGTTGGAGCTGCAATTCTTTGAAATATGTAAAATATGTCACAACACACCATTATAAATGAAGCTTTGTCGTGCTACAGAGATGCCCCAGCATACAAATCATATTCTGTAGATGTAGGGGAACATGGTGAAGCAGTGAAAAAAATCGTATTTACATTTTTGATGTAGTTTTGCTCTTATTCTCTAAGGTAACAACGTAACTTTCTGTATTTTAATTAGGTGTATGCCTATATATTTAGTGTATTTGTTGCCACCTTGTGCCTTTTTTTTCTACCCTATTCAGCTACTCCAAGCCATTTATGAGCATTTACTTACTCCTGTCATATTTTTGCACACTATGGCCTCATTTTATACAGCAATATAAAGTCCTGCACCTCCTATGCAAACAGCACAACCATGGCTGGAAGTAGAGAGAACTCACAAATGTCATTTGTGCAGTGTAGCAAAGTAATAACGCCATATAATCATAAAAAAATTAAAGTGCAATTTCTTTGATTACTTGCTTTCCAAAAATGACAAAACCTGCAATCAGCATGTACAACATTTTTCCAAGTGCTCACAGGTTTTACCAATACTGGAAAAATGGTTGCTCTACATACTATAGATATTTCACTATTTACATTTTTTTTTAAAAGATTTATTTTTGGCCTTTTATTAGATAGGACAGTGGATAGAGACGGAAACGGGAGAGAGTGGGGAAGGATATGTGGTAAACGCCCGAGGTCGGAATCGAACCCGGGACAGCCACTATGCCTTAGCACTTGGGTCACGCGACATAACCATTAGGCTATTGGGGCGCCCCCGCACTATTTACATTTTTAATCAGCTTGACACAGCCTGCAGTCTAGCCGAAAAGTCCCTGAATTGAATGAAAATTTTTGTCACGTGACTGAATTTTTTCTTTTAGAGAACCTGGTCAGATAAAACATTTTATATTTGTGGAATTTGTAAATGAGATGTAGAACAAAGAGATTTTATTTCAGATATATTACCAATTTTAAGCTCAGATTTGGTTAAGTTTCCCAACTAGATACATAACAGATGAATAGTTTAAAGACAGTTGGAAACTTCACTTCTGTCGGTTCTTCCTCTTTTTTACAGTTTCTGGCTCTGATAAATGGTGTAATTTTGGCAATTTTTAAAAAGACAACATACCTTTTAAACCTGCCCTCAGGTTTATTGATGTAGGTGATAATTTTGTTGTTACACTCCAAGATGACAACATAATGGTCTAGATATTAATGTAGACCATTTTCAAATAGGTCTTTATTGCCACCTTGTGACATCTCTCTCCCCTATAACTCAATGAATTGTTTTTTGCCCCAAAATGATGTAATCTTGAGTAACCACTGTCATGACAAAGTGAATATTATGTCAAAAAATTGTGAAATGCATCGTACGTGGCAAAAAACATTATATTAAGCAGCCAAAGCCAGGCCCGATCGATTTTCTTCATCCTGGTAATCTGATCTGCACAGCAGCATAAACAGTGAGTCAGCCAGTCAGCTTTCAGCAGCATGTATGAGGCGCAAAGTGGGCTGGTCCTGCTCTGCACGTTCCCCTCATGCTGGCTCTGAGACCGGCCAGGCATATGTGCACTTCTTCACGTCGCCTCTCCTCTGCTGGCTCCGTCTGGAGAGTAGGTTAGGAAGTGCTGTTGTGGAAATTACTACTCTGTCTTAAATCCGGCGTCTTGGAACACCCTCCTGCCTTCTCCCACGCAGCTCACATCGCTGCACCAAGACTACGCGCTCACTTCATCAACATGTGTTACTGCTGAGTTGCATCAGCAGTTCGGTCTGACAGCCACGTCTGTCTTTAAGTCCACGTTAGTCGTGCCTCAAACTAAGCATGACTGAATGTCATCTTCTAGTGATGATACGACAACCTGCTTGGATTTGAAAGCAAAAACAACAGCATCTGTTAATGTTCTGTAAAAGCTTTCAAAAACTAAAGAAGTAGTCGGTTTTCTTCTGTCATTTTTTTTTTTCATTTTCAATGGCACTTAACCTTCCAGTTTAACCACAGTAAAGGCGGTGAAAGCTCAGTTAATCATGTGTTACCCTCAGGCATGACAGTCAGTTTATCAGAGCCAACATAGTGTCACTTTTCTGTTCAAATACAAAAAAAAATCCTACTTTTGATAAATATGCATAGGCTCAATTTTCCCGATTTCTGCAAGCTGTCTGTGCACACTGAAATACTCGAGTTATTGTGTTTTGTTGTGTTGCAGCTGGCAGGCAGGCTGATGACATCGTCAGCTGGCTAAAGAAGCGCACTGGGCCTGCCGTCGCAACCCTGAACGAGGTCACCGAGGCTGAGTCTCTGATCGCTGACAATGAGGTTGCAGTCATCGGATTCTTTAAGGTGCGATCATGATCCTCTCTGGGTCTGAACAGAACACGTTTACAATGTCGCCTCAAATTGCAGAACCTCCAGTGTGTTTACTTTGATGCTCTTCTGTCTCAAAAATGCAATGAATGTAAGTTTTTGTTGCCTTCCAAGCATCAGAAGAGCCACACTGCAGTTTAAATATCTAAAGAGAGTCATTCCACTTCAGTTCACTTCAATTTAAAAAAAAGTTCACACCTGACCATCTTTTTTTTTTTTTTTTTTTGTGCACACGTATGCTGTTTTTGCATCATTTTCTGTGGAACTAATTTTCAAGTGCCATAACTTGAGAAATAATGTAGCTATTGTTCTAAAATGTGCGGGCTCATTGATATGTGCATTGGTCTTCAATGGTACAACACTGCTTTGATAGAATAATACAAAGCAGTATGTCTATTCTGATATTCCACCAACCATTCACCATAAGAGTCACCAATAGGAAAAAAATATTGAAATTACTTTTTATGCATTCATGGATCTGCAACTCATAATGCTTCAAATAATTTTAAGGGTTGCACCATTGAAGACCATATGTACATGTCAGTGAGCCTACAACATTTCAGGACTTTACCTACATTAATTCTTAAGTTATGTTTTTTTTAACTCAACCCCAGATTTGACACATAACTCTATTAATATTCACCACTTTAAAAAAATATCAGCCAAATTGAAGATGGTCAGGTGTGGGATATTCGCTAAATTAAGGTGGAATGACCCAAAAGTAAGTTTCACTCATTGAGAATGTCTTGCACTGCGCTTTATCTTAAGGAAAGTTTTTGTCTCTGCAGGATGCCAGCTCTGAAGGTGCCAAGGCCTACGAAAAAGCAGCTGAAGCCATCGACGACATTCCCTTCGCCATTACCTCCAGCGATGCTGTTTACTCCAAGTTTGAGGTGTCCAAGGACGGCGTTGTCCTCTTCAAGAAGGTGACTTCCAGTTCATCTATGTGCAAACACCTCTGGACAAACTGTGGTTACAGGATGTCTTATTAGATGTAGTTCCCAAACTGGCGGACACACGGTTATTTAAAGTGGTTACTCACAGTCCAATGTATAATCAAAACACATATAAATAGGTTATTTGTGTCCTTGTGTCAATTTGCAACACACGCCCTCACATGTGTAAGCATTTACAGTGGAGCGGCTGAAGACTCCCCAGGGTTTTTGATCTACACCTTGGTAATTTGATGCCGTCGACCTCGCAGTATCCGCTCTCCGTTGCTAATCTTAGCTCGTCTGAGGTCCTCTTAATGTTTAAGATGTGTACTATCCTTCGGGGCCTGTTGCACGACCCAACCAGTGAATGACATGGGAGTGTTAAACTGGGTGATGAGTGATTAAAGAGCTGTATGAGATTGGGGTCCGTCCTTCAAGGAGTCCCTATTGGCTAAAAACAGAGGATGAATGAATGGCGGCTGAATGCCTTCATTTGCCTCAGTCTTGAAATTAATTAAGACTCACAAAGGCGCATTCCAGTTATAACCATCCCATGCAAACTAGGTTAGAGATCATGTAGCTTATCGGCAAAACAGTATCTCAGTTGAAGTGAGGATTTGTCAAATTTGGGTCAAGGTCCTAGACCACACCTACACAGTGCCTTGTCACTGTTTTCTGGAAAAAAAACTAGCACTCGTAAAGTCGTTGACAGATTTTGAGATTCAGAGGGTTATTTCTTTACATCCTGAACGTTCACTGCAGCAAATATCCAGTTATGATACAACCTAAAGGAAACAATCAGCTCCTTGCTGTAGTAAGTCTCTTCTTTTTGCCTTTGTTTGCTCACAGTGAGGTGACCCCTGCTTAAACATGACCACATCTCATAGTGTAATCATCTTGAGTGTTTACAGCCGCGCTTCTGAAATGCAAATGACTTTGGATGGAATCTTAAGGTCTCTACAGTTGAAATGTTATAAGAAACCTAAATACCAAATGAATATAAATTGCTATACAACTTCAAAACAGAATACAGCATAAACAGACATCAGGTACTTTTGTATGTAGTTATATTTACTCCCCAGCAGCACACTAAACTCTCCTGTGAGTGAGTGTTGAAGATATGGGGTGTTCTATTATATACCATATATATGCAGATTACTTTTATATATAGTATGTGCAATCATTATTTTCGTAGTTGATGAGTGACCAGTAATAAAAATGATCATTTCATGCAGCGCTAGTTGCTGCAGCACACCGAGGGCTGAAGCACCGAAATGCACTGAAATATTCAGAGTGCTGGATGATCGTCTTTCACTTTGGCTCTTGAGCTGATGCTCAGTCCTGCTGCTGCCATTGTCTGGCCTCTGATTCCTGCCAGTAACTTTACCCTGATAAAAACACTGCTGACATGTGGGCTGCAGTTAAGCAAACCTTCTCAAACAGGGGCTCAGTCTTAATAAACAGCTGCGGGTCTTTCACTTATTTATTGCAGCAGGTGTTTGGAGCTTAAGTTTCAGAGCCCACAAGACTGGCAGTATGCCACCGGCCAAATGTCCCTTCTCCTATTGTGTGCCAGTAAAGGCTGCTTGGCACAGCTGTAACACTGCTATTCTTAACAGCCGATAAAAGTGTGTTTGGTCTGCGGGGGGTTACCAGGGGATTTTAAAGTGGTTCGTTCGGTAAATCTATGTTTGGTGTTCATAGGCAGACTAGATGTGACACCAGGTGTGTGGATAATATGTGTATCTAAATGTTTCCATCCAAATGTTTCCTTTGCAGTTTGATGAAGGGCGCAATACCTTTGACGGAGAGCTGACCAAAGAAAAACTCCTGGCTTTTGTCAAGGCTAACCAGCTGCCTCTGGTCATTGAGTTCACAGAGCAGGTAATTAGGGACCATTTTTATCTCCTTTTCCTACATTGTACAAACAACAAGCAGAACAAATCCAGTTGTGGTTCCCTCATGTCAAACTTGTGTTTTCTGCAGACCGCCCCGAAAATCTTTGGCGGAGACATCAAGTCCCACATCCTCATGTTCCTGCCCAAAGCTGCTTCAGACTTCCAGGATAAAATGGACCAGTTTAAGAAAGCCGCAGAGGGATTCAAGGGTCAGGTAGGTGAACGATCTGGAACTGTTTAATGTAAATGATGTTCATTTTGCCGTTTGTATATAATAAAATCTATTAAGAATAATTGCTAAAGTAGAAGGCGAAGGACATGCATGTCAGAAACTGTGTTGTAGAGCTTCTTACTTTTTAATGAAATGGAGTTACAGGTGTGTTTGCTGACGACCCGCGAGTCATACAAAAAACAAACACACCTCCCTGCTTTGTAACTGCTAACTGTAACAGTTGTGTTGAACTCAGCAGTATTAGGTTGTGAAAAAAGCATCTATCGGGTTTGGGTAGTTACCTGAGGCTCATGCTAACACTAAACTTGGATTTTCAGACGCTTAGACAGGCCGGGAGCTGAGAGTCTGAGATGCTGCTAAAGTTCAGAAGCAGCAGGACTCTGATTACAAGCTTCCAACAACAATAAAGTGAAGTCTGTAAATGTCGCTCTGCTCAGAGTATGAATAACTGACAGATTTTCCAGATTGATAAAGTTGCTGCGACAGTATTTGTGAACATCTGTTCCCGCTGAGCAGCGGTTTCCAGCAGTTGGATTAACTACAGTGAACAAGTAACTCCATCATGTAGATTAGCTATGAGGATTATTCTGATATCAAGCTGCTATGAAGAGATTAATTACATTACAGGTTATTTATTGTGGAGGACTGCAGCTCGTTTGCTGCATTTAATACTTTATTAAAAATGTAATAATTGTTGAATAGTAATTTCAAAATAAGTTTTTTGCTTTTAAATTAAGAATTCAAGCAACCTGGTGTTAACTATACCTGTTCTTCAAATTTTTAATGTAACCAAGTCAATTTAAAGTAAGTATCAAGTTTGATGGGTCAAAAAACTGTGTTATCAGCATGTGGAAAACGGTCCACTGCATTACATTCATTTTAACCTTTTTAAATCAATTATTGATAACTTAGTTGACTAATTCATGAAGGAAATTTGCATCCTTTTGTACATGAAGTTTACATTATGCAATACAAGGTTACAATTTAATTTAGCAGATGCTTTTATCCAAAGCGACATTTGTAGGTAGGCGGGTCAGCATTAAGGACCTTGCCTAATGGTCCTCACTGGATACCTGCGCCCTGACCAGGATTTGAACCACTGATCTCCCATGCCAAAGTCTGGGGTGTTTGTCACTGAGCTATCCAGCTGAGAATAATTCTCATGTTCCCTAAGAGTACCAAAAGATAAGCTTTATCAGATGTGGACTAAATGAACTAACTATGTAAAACCATAAGGTCTAATTTCACTTGAACCTACCTTTAATTAGATGCAATCGGTTCTTTTCATCTATGTGTCTTTTTATTCTTTCTTTTCTTGTGTTATTTAAAGATAATTTCAAAGAGTAAGTTCCCCGATTCTACTGTTCTTATGCAATGACAAAAGAATGATTTAAAAACAGGAACATTTTGGAAATCAGTGATAACAAGAACATTCTTCAAAGTTGTAAATATGACATGCAGTGGAAGTTGTAATAACTTACTTTTTCAAATCAAATAAAAACAAAAAATTCCATCCCCACATGACACACACATCAACCTGCATATTTTGAGTAACCTGTTGAAATAAAATTGAATATTGACCTTGTCCGCCCCCCCGTCCAGATCCTCTTCATTTTCATCGACAGCGACGTTGACGACAACCAGCGCATCCTGGAGTTCTTCGGCCTGAAGAAGGAGGAGTGCCCCGCCATCCGCCTCATCACCCTGGAGGACGAGATGACCAAGTACAAGCCAGAGAGCGACGCCATCACTGCAGAAAGCATCACCAAATTCTGCACACTGTTCACTGAGGGCAAGCTAAAGGTGAGAGACAGGAGTGGCTGATTATGGCAGCAAGTTCACGCTATATATAGACATAATGGTGCTTAGGCTTCCATTATTGTTAATTTTGGACTTGAACTTTTCACATTGTTTGTACACATGCTGAGTGTAAAGATTTTTTTTGAATGCCACAAGCAATTACAGCCTTAATCCTGTTAATGCCGTAGTTTGTCTGTTGAACTAGACACTTGAGAATGTGCTCTAAGTAGTGTTGACAAAACAGGACTGTTGGTTTAGCAGTGCAATCTTATTTATTTTTTCTGTCTTTCACAGCCTCACCTCATGAGCCAGGACATCCCAGAAGACTGGGAGAAAAACCCTGTTCGGGTTTTGGTGGGCAAAAACTTTGAGGAGGTTGTCTTTGATCCCTCTAAGAACGTCTTTGTGGAATTCTGTAAGAGCCTTATCCTTTGTTTTTGCTTTTTATTCCATTTTCATTTTTGTTAGAACCTGGAAAACATTTCCATCAACCGCCTGAAAGCATGACCATCATTCGTGTTGGGTTTAAGGTGGTGAAGGATTATGTTTGCAGTCAGGTTGTGTTGCTCATAGGTGAGAATTTTGGCAAAGCCTTCAGCTTCAGTCTGAAACTTGAATCTTGCCCCTTCCTTACTTTGCTTGTGCTAAGCCCCTTTACAAATATCTAAGAGGCAATGCTCAAGGCTCACTCAGCACCACTTTCTTGCAAATTAATTTGCTACCAGACACTGACGCTGAAAAGATCCAGTTAAATATAGCTGCCGAATTACTCTTATAGCGATCCTCATCCAAATTTGCACTATTTTTGGAGGAATTTTCCATCTCTAGTTAAATGCAGCTTATGGTCAGTCATGCACAGCGGGGAAGGCCCGTATTCCCTGACAGGTGAATGGGGGGGGGGGGTTTCGTAGCTGGTCAAAGTGGAGTGAGGCCATGAAGCTGAGGCTGCACGTGATGGACCCAGTGTGTGTTCGCTTGTTTTCAGCTATATAATGTATTGGGAAGTTTAAACCTGAATGTAATTTAATGAGCTAAACAAAAACTGTAATGCAAAATAAGCTGTCATATGAAGCTTCTTTATACTCATGCACAACACTGCAACCTATGTGGCTTAACTGTGCAGTGGATTTTGGGTCAGAATGGCCCGAAAAGCTTGTATACTTCAAAATCCAACTGGATACAGAAGAACATTTTATTGGGACATATTAAATCTTTTTCTGGTGTACTATAGTATGATAGTATGGATAATAGAACGCAGCCATGCTTTTTAATTCAGTACTGTATGTGTCCATTAGAGTAGAAATAAATGCTTCAGAAACTTACTAATATGCATGATTATGCTAACAGAAATTGATTGACATTGTATTGCACCTAAATCTTAAAGTTTCTGATCATTATCTGTGAGCTACAGCCATTGCTAGTGTATTGTACAGTATGTTACACTACATTGCTCTTTTTTATTGTATCCCAGATAGGGATGTTACTAACTAATTGCTGATTGATTAATTCCTGTTAGTAGTTTAAACGATTAAAACTATATTAACAGATAAGACGGCATATGAAGGACATGCAGGTCAGAAAATATATATTGGCTATGGTACCTTTTTGTGCCACTGAGGCTGCAGCTCATTTGCTGTGTTTAATAGCGACCCGAGTAGGCGGCTGCTCGGACTACAGGCAGTCCTGCATTGGAGAGTACTGTGGGGGTCTAGCTAGCAATGGGCACCATGACAAAGACTTACGTGGTGGTTAATGATTTCCAGCTAGATCTCACATATACAAGATTTGTACTCTACTTAGACTGTTCTTACAGCTTAATGGATAAGCTGTAAGAACAAAAGCTACATTATAATGTAGCTTTTTGTGGTGTTTGTGGTTAAAAAATAGCTTTAGCCAGGACATAGAATGAGGGCTACTGTACTCAGTTTGTTTTAATGATTAATCAGTGAATAATTGACAACACTGCTGACTATCGGTTAAGAAAATAGTTTCAAATTGCATCCCTATTTCCAGATGCACCATGGTGTGGACACTGCAAACAGCTGGCTCCCATTTGGGACAAGCTGGGAGAGAAATACAAGGACAGCGCTGACACCATCGTGGCTAAGATGGACTCCACAGCCAATGAGATTGAGGCAGTTAAAGTCCACAGCTTCCCAACTCTCAAGTTCTTCCCTGCAGGAGACGAGCGCAAGGTGAGCACCTCATCACTTGCATCACATTTTTCCATGTCCTTTATATTTCATCATCCAGCAGAAACCATCTCTTGATTAGTATCGTCTAATGGAGCTTCAGTAAATTTCACAATCTGTCCATGTCATTATCACCCTCTGTAATCTTCTGATTCATTACATGCCCATGCAGTTGTGAGTTATAGTGATCTGGGAGGTTATTTGGATACACAATTATTGCCATAGGGGCTTCCCTAGTATCATTAGTGCCTCTTGATTTAGCAGCATTAGCCATGTGCAGAAATACGAGCCTGTTGCCCTTGTTGATTTCTGCAACATTATGTTGGTGTTTGGTTCTTATGGATTCCTGCTCAATGATTTCACTCGCTTTGACACAGCCTGCAGCTGCCTCAGTCCATAGCACCCCTTTACTGATCAGGCAGCCTCGTGCCGGCGACACTTTAACAATTTTAAATGTATATCGAGGTCACAGAGTAGTAAGTGTGCAGATTAGCCCATGACCCTGCTTAGATGAAGCATTCACAAGACCCAGGAGGCAGCTAAGAAAGTGGCAGCCATGAGTGGCAGGCCGTTAGAGCCGGATTAAGGCACCAAAAATTAATTTGGTTGCTTTGCAGTCGACCTTTGATTGTCCTTCTCACACGTGAACTTATTTTAGCAGTCGTCCCTCAGGCTTTTGGCTTTTGCTGTGTCACTGCTTTTAGATCGCTTCTCGAACATGTTTTGGCACCATTTGTCAAAGCAGAGTGCCAAAGGTTATTGGCTCCATTTAAATTGACACCGTCAGGTGTCAAAGGCTTAACGATATTTTTGGTTTTAGCATTGTAGTGCATGAATCCATGTTTGTATTGTGAAGATTTTAGTGCATGTTTATCAGAAATAACATCTCACCAACAGGTGATCGACTACAACGGGGAGAGAACGCTGGAAGGCTTCACCAAGTTCCTGGAGAGTGGCGGTAAGGAGGGCGGTGCTCCTGCAGGAGATGAAGAAGATGAACTGGATGCAGAGGTGAGATCATCTCAGACTGATATAGGCATTTGATAGGAAGCAGTACAATTACAGAAAAGTCGTAGCTTAAGGTCTGAGGAAAAATCTGGCCTGGAACTTTGGTTCCAACCAATATTTCGCCCAGATTATTTAATAATTTGAGGGGTTTATGGCCCAGATCCAGTATGAAAATGTCTGAAGTGCTTGCAGGCTCATCATGGCCACTCTGATAATATCACACATTTGATATTTAGTAGTTAAAATGGATAATTATAATTACACCCGGACCAGTGGATGAAGGTGCCAAGCAATGCTAACTGGTTTAGCCCTTGAAGCTACATATTATAGCTATTATAGATTTTATTCTTTATTATTTTATTATAGATATTAAAACTTACCGTTAAAATCTCACCTTAAGCTTTTGCTAAAGAGGAGACAACCCATGTTGACCCATATTTTGTCATCCTCACTCATTTAGCCTTCTGCTTTTGTAATATTAGTGTTGGACCAGTTATTGCGCCTTAGTCTCCATTTAGTTTTCTTCTGCTTACCCATAAGATCACATGAGGTGGTGCACTATTCCCTCTAGCACTGTAATCTTAATAATATCCCGAAGTGTGTGTGATGTCTTTTCGTAATTTGTGAATGTCTGACTTTAGAGAGAAGAATATCATAAGTTTCTCTTTGTGTTTGATGCAAACCGATTATAAAACTCCTGTAGTCTGAGCCCAGCAACAACAAAAAAAAGGCGATAATGTGTCTGAGCTGTTACTCAGAAGTTACTAGAAGTTGTCTTGAGGTCTGATGAAACTGCCAAAATAAAGAAGCAGTGTTCTCAATAATCAAGATTTGTATGCAGTAAACTTTTGGGCATGTATAACTGTTCAAATACATGCATGTATATTTACTCAGTTTTGGTAAATGGAAAAAAAAAACTAGATTGAGTGCACATTAATGTTTAAAAAAAAATTTACTTGCAAAGTGGCCACATGTATGGAAATATGGTCTCCTTTTCAAGTGTTTCTGAATTGTCAAACCAATTTTTGAAGTTGAATCTTGATATAAAACTAAAAGTGAGTACATCCCATGTTTTCCCTTGAATCCCTGCTACTTTTTAGAGGCATATTTGGCATCATGTCTGAAGCTGCTCAGAATAGAAACATGCGACCAGCTCTCGTGAGGATTTTAGGTTGTAACCTTAGAACTGACCCACTTGGATTTCTTTTTATTTTTTTACAAAGGTGGGGAAAGACACAGTGGCTGTTTGCATGCTTCCAATAGAATATATTATTATTAAGCACAATATTCATTGTAATTTTTATGCAGATGACACTTGTGTCCCATTAACCCTTTTTTAAAAATGATTTTAGAGATAACATGCCTTTCTAGCCCACTGGCGAGGTTTGGGATTCAAAGGGTTAAATCACACTTAAAACAGGACAGGATTTTCCTTTAAATATTGTACTTATTTTCTATTTATTATAGTTTGGATTTTGTAGTTATTACTCGCTGTGCAACAATTTGCACTTCAGGGTTAATAAAGATATCCTGGATTGTTGAAAACCTATTAAAATGTCTTTCACTAATCTGTTTTCCTATGATTTGGATATTGCACTCGGCCAAATTCAGTAGTGTTTTGATTAAGTGTTAAGCCCTACTACTTTTAGAAAACAGCCTAAAATAGCACCTTTCATTAACATTACTGCAAAACATTGGGATAGACAATGAAGCCATCTCTTCTTGGTCATTCCTCAGTTAATGATGCAGAAATGCAACCCAGATCTTCCTGTGTGCAATGACTCTGCTGCATCCAGTGCACATTAGCTCAGGGGATCCTCCACTAACGCCTTCTACTCCACTATTGCCACCACACCCCCTTCTCAGAAGTCTAATTACAGCCCTCTAATGCATCCTGCAGCTGTTGTAGCTGTTTACGGGGCTTTGGCTGGAGAGCCTAGCCTCCGGATGAAAGGGCCACGTGCAGCGCTGCATGCAACGTAAGACTAGACATTACTAGACATGAAGGAATCGCCTTCTAAGATGAAGGTGTCATCTATACACTGAGCTGTAGCCATAACAGTGTTGGTTCCCCATTCTCTGGGGTGATGATGGATTAAATTTGCTCAGAGGCTGTTTTTAGTCGTTTGTCACAACCTCATGATAATTGGAGTTTTTTGGATTCCTAAAAAGAAGTTTCACTGGCATTTTAAAAATCAAAAATCTATTTATCATAGGGCGCCCCGATGGCCTAATGGTTATGTCGCGTGACCCAAGTGCTAAGGCGTAGTGGCTGTCCCGGGTTCGAGTCCGACCTCGGGCGTTTACCACATGTCCTTCCCCACTCTCTCCCGTTTCCATCACTATCCACTGTCCGATGGCTTTACTTTGGTACAGCTCAACAACCAACATGTCACGTCATCTGAAAATGGCAGCTAACTTGTCTGTTATATTTCTCAGTAGTTCACCACAATATATAATTTTATTTTCAGAAATCCCAGGAACATTGTCACTACAGTCTTCTTGGTTCAGTGTGCATGTGTACCAAACAAATGCAGCCACTGCACATACTGAACTCTGTGGACTCAATTTGAAAGTCTCCCTTGTAATTATGACAAACACAGACCAACTAGAGTTGAAAGACCCTCCACTCTCTTTAAAGTCTGTTTGGGAACACTATGGTATGTCACTGTACTGTCAAAGTACTGACAATGGTGAAAGACAGTTGGATCCGACAAAAGCTACATGCTGACATTGTTCAACTGTGATCAGTTTGTAGCTGTATGTCAACTTTGCTCACTTATTTGTGAAATAAAGTAAGTGCAGTGCAAACCCTGTGGTGTTTAAGGAGCTTCTTGCTGAGAATTCAGACCAGGCCAGAGTGATAACAAACACCACAGATGTTTTTATAGCAGTGGATATGAAACCATAACCTGCTGTCGGGTTTTAAACGCATGTTGAAAGTAATCGAGCCCCGTTACCAAGTATTCTCTTTGGATTTCAGCCACAAAGCCATAGCAGCCCTTTATAAACAAACAGCAGTTGTCCTCAACTTATCAGACATCTGCTGTTGTTTTCTGACCAATGGGTGACATATAGGGATACTGAGAGTTGCCTTACTCAAATGTATTTTTCATTAGAGAACATATTTGTGTTTAACAGTCCTTTTGTCAAGCTAAAGGCTGCTAATGTCAATGTGTCACAGTTAATTTTTTAAATGCTGCACCATAATGGATGTTTAAGTAATTACTTTTTTAGAGAATATTTATTTTGATTTGTTTGTTTTAGTAAATTTAACATCTTTATTAGTAGGTTGCAGCAATATTGACAGATTATTATTAAATTAAATATTGACACAAAGTAAGACATAGCCATAGTCCGTTTAGTAAACCAGAGTTTAATTTAATAAAAGAAAAAAGTAAAAAGGAGGCAGTTTAATGTTAAGTATTTCTTGTTTTTGCTGAACCAAAACTGTACCTACCCATGATTTTTGTGTGCCATTACACCCCTACATTTCAGTATAAACCAGCCAGGCTAATTTCCCTTATTGTTGCTGCAAATACCAGCTTTTCATGTTTATTTATAATACGTTTAGGCTAATACGGCTAGCAGGTAGAGTGCAGTTCATTTAGTGAGATAACATGCAGAATTTTTTTGATTGTGAAGTGATTCATTGAAGAGCAGGTACAATTTTACTCAACCACAATTTTGTTTTGTTGTTCATGTTTTTTAATCACCAACCTCCTCCTGTGCTCTCCAGGATTTGGACGATATTGAAGATGAATCTGATGGCGAGGACGATGGGGGCGACGATCACGACGAGTTGTAAGCGCCGGCAGAGGAGCGAAAAAGGAGAGAGAGGAGACAAGTCCCACCCCAAACCCTTTCCAACCAGTCACCATCACCAACCTTCACTTCCTCGTGGACCTTCCCTGTCCTGTGAACATTAATAAACTCCCCTTTTAACTGCCTCTCGGTCAGTCAGTCAGTAAGCCGGCCTGGTAGCCAGTTAGTCAGTCAGTCCATCAGTGGCGTGGCGAGGCCTTTTGTTCGCCAGCCATTTCTCCAACCTCGCAACTTCTGGCCAGACTGGTCTTGTCCCACCTGGGGGGACTGTATGGAACAGCGCATCACCTCTATGGGAGACCTCAATGCCTTGTCTACAGAGCTCCACATCAGCTGTTTGCCTTGTATATTTTAAACCAAATGAAAAAAACTAAATGGCAATTCAAAAAAAAAAAAGTTTGCTCCCCTCCTCTTGCTGTTGTTCAGTGTGGGTTTGAGCTAAATGAGTGTTGTAACCTGTATTTGTAGGTAAAGGGGGGGGCTGCCGGTGTTCTTCTCCCTCCAGAGGACCAGAGTTAGTGTGGTGGCATAAAGACTGATCTCTCAGGGGACAAGGGGCCATCCTATAGATGTGTTGTTATTTTTTTGCATTGTCTTCACTAAAATATACCCCACAGTTTGTTGTCCAGTGTAGCACAAAAAGCCCCCCCCCCCCCCCCCCCCCCCCC